>JAJEJO010000907.1:587927-623482 GCA_020662805.1 Glaucomys volans
TTTCTTTCTTTCTTTCTTATTTCTTCCTTTCTTCTTTCTTTTTTTTTTTCCACACACTTTTGTAGCCATCTCATGATGTTCAGGCAATGTCAATGTATCAAGGATGAAGCTGCATCATTCATCAAACCTTAAGCAGAGAGCAATGCTCAAAAAATCCATGCTATTCACTGCAGTACTGGGGAATAAGAAGTAGCAGTCAGATTCATGTCTGCAGAGCAAATGCTCCTTCACCAAGAAATCATATTTATTTGTAACTATGGAAAAATTTTGAGCACCCGCAGAAAATAATGTGTGTGAATACACCGGAAGGAGTAATGATTTTGAAGCAAATGAACTATAACCACTTCTCTGTATTGTTATTTAAGAGATTGTTAGCATAAATTCAGAAACTAACACACAATCTGTTTGCCATTTGTAAAATTGTGTTCTCTTTTTTAGATGTGCAGCATCAGTTAAATGTAGGAGAAATCCCTTTCGAGACTCACCAGGCCCTTGAACCTCTCTGCTATGGCTAGTAGAGAAGTGATTTCTTGCTGGGACTCACAGCTGGGCTCCTTGGCTGACACCTACCAGCTACATCTAGAGAGAGATGGAGGCAGCAAAGTGTTTTCTACTGTAATTTCTACAAGTGTTATCTCAAAAGAATATCAAATGGTGGGAAGAATAGATGCCACTATTGTTAACTGGTTTGGCTTGTAGCAGACAAGGGACAGGTCGTGGACTTAGCCTTCCAGTGGTCGCAGCCCCACATGAAACTTCCCATCAAGTAGATCAGGCCCTAGAGACGTTTTTCATGCTTTATAAGTCAGTGCTGCAGAAGTATATCAATCAGGTATCTCCAGAGAAACTGAATCAATAAGACAAATGACAGGGAAATGACAGACGATGTGGGATTCATTACATACATTGATTCCTATGATTATGGAGACTGAGAAGTCCCATATCAGGCTGTGCAAACTAGAGACCAGGAGATGCTGGTGGCATAGCTTACTCCAAGTTCAGAGGCTTAACAACCAGGAGCACCAATGGAGTAACCTTTAATTCTGGCCTGAATGCCTGAGAAATTGTGTGGGGAGAGGGGGCAGTCACTGGTCCAAGCCTGAGTCCAAAGGTTGCAGGACATCAGTTTCTACTATCCAAGGGCAGGAGATGTGTGTCTCAGAAGAGAGAGCAAATTCATTTTTCTTTGTCTTTTAGTTCATGTGTGCCCTCAAATAATTCAGTGGTACCCTCCCATGTTAGCTGAGGGTGGCTCTTCCTACTCAGTCCATTGACTCAAATGCCCTCTTTGCTGGAAGCATCTCACATGGATACCAACAAATACTGCTTTATCAGCTGTCTGGGTAATCTTAACCTAGTCAGGATGACACATCCAATTAACTATCACAGGTGGGAAACAAGTAGCTTAAAGAGGATAATCAACCACATGCTGATTGAAATGGTTTTGCAAAGGTGTGGGCAGAGCTGAAAAGACAAGGAATGGAGCCAGACTGTGCTTAGACCTGAGGCTCCAGGGGAAGAGGCAGTGGGATTAGAACCCAGACCTGTGGAAGAGGGTGCTGGGCAGAATGCAGTCCTTCCCACACCCTGCTGAACTTAGGGAGGAAGGAGTATTTGTCCTGGCCATTGTCCTGCCTCCCATCAATAGAGAAATAGGCCTAACGGTAACAGTAGACAGACTATTTAGTAGTAAGACTTATGCAAGAATATGTTAAGTGGTTTTAAAAAGCAAATATGTCACTTGATTAAATCCAGAGGAAGATTTATGAGCTAGACCCTGAGAATGGCTAATATTTTAATAGGCAGGAATGGAAAGAAAAATTCATAAGAAAATAAGTATAGAGAGGAAGGAAATATAAGAAATTATGGAGCATATTTCAGAAGAATTAATAACTTAGTTTGGCTGTATAGTGATAATACTTAGTATTTGTGGAAGGATTATCATGTACCATACAAAATACAATTAATCTGAGAATAATACCTTGAAACTCTAATAATTATCATAGCCATCTTTTTAAATTTTTTATTTGTTCCTTTTAGTGATACATGAGAGTAGAATGGTTTTTGGCATATCATCCATACATGGAGTTTAACTTCCAATTTTTGTGGTTGTACATGATGTGGAGTCATAATTGTTGTATATTCATATATAAATATAGGAAAGTGATGTCCCATTCATTCTACTGTTTTCCCTATTCCCATCCTCCCTCCCTTCCCTTCTTTCACCTTTGTCTAATCCAGTGAATTTCTATTCTTCCCTACCCCCACTACTTATGGTGAGTTAGCATCTGCACATCAGAGAGAACTTTTAGCCTTTGGTTTGGGGGGACTGGCTTATTTCACTTAGCATGATAGTTTCCAGTTCCACCTATTTATTGGCAAATGTCAAAGTTTCATTCTTTTCAATGTCTGAGTAATATTCCATTTTGCATATGTACCACATTTTTAAATCTGTTCATCTGTTGAAGGGCACTTAGTTGGTTCCATAACTTGGCTATTGTGAAGTAAGCTACTATAAACATTGATGTGGCTTAATCATTATATTATGGTGATTTTAAATATTTTGGGTATGTGCCAAGAAGAGGGATAACTGGGTCAAATGGTGGTTCCATTCCAGATTTTCTGAGGAATCTCCATACTGCTATCCAGAGTTGTTGCCCCACTTTGCAGTTCCACCAGCAGTGTATGAGTGTACCTTTTTCCCCACATCCTCGACAACATTTATTGCTACTTGTATTCTTGATGATTTCCATTCTGACTGGAGTGAGATGAAATCTCAGTGTAGTTTTATATATTTATTTATTATTTTAAAATATTTTTTAGTTTGTTGATGGACTTTATTTTATTTATTTACCAGGTGCTGAGGATGGAGCCCTCACACTCACACATGCTCGGCAAGTGCTCTACCATTGAGCTACAACCCCAGCCCCCAGTGCAGTTTTAATTTGCGTTTCCCCAATTGCCAGAGATATTGAACATTTTTATGTATATTTGTTGGGTGATCATATTTCTTCTTTTGTGAAGTGCCTGTTCAGTTCCTTTGCCTGTTTATTGATTGAGTTGTTTGATTTTTGGTGTTAAGTTTTTTGAGTTCTTTGTATGTCCTGGAGATTAACGCCCTATTTGAGGTACATGTGGCAAAGATTTTCTCCCATTCTATAGACTCTCTCTTCAAGTTCTAGGTTGTTTCTTTTGCTGTGAAGAAGATTTTTAGTTCGATTCCATCCCATTTATTGATTCTTGATTGTATTTCTTGTGTTTTCAGAGTCTTGCTGAGGAATTGGATTCCTAAGCTGACATGGTGGAGATTTGGACCTACTTTTTCTTCTATTAGGCACAGGGTCTCTGTTCTAGTGCCTAGGTCATTGATCCACTTTGAGTTGAATTTTTTGCAGGGTGAGAGATAGGGATTAATTTTCATTTTGCTTCATAGGGATTTCCAGTTTTCTCAGCACCATTTGTTGAAGAAGCTACTTTTTATTCATTGTATGTTTATGGCACCTTTGTCTAGTATGAGAAAACTGTATTTATGTGGGTTTGTCTCTGTGTCCTCTACTCTGTTCCATTGGTCTTCATGTTTGTTTTGGTGCCAATACCATGCTGTTTTGCTACCATAGCTCTGTAGTATAGTTTAAGGTCTGGTATTGTGATGCCTCCTGCTTCACTTTCTCACTGAGGATTGCTTTGGCCATTCTGGGCCTCTTATTTATCCAAATGAATTCCATGACTGCCTTGTCTATTTCTATGAGAAGAGCATCATTAGATTTTTAGTAGGAATTGCATTAAATCTTTATGGCACTTTGGTAGTATGACCATTTTACAATATTAATTTTGCCTATCCAAGAACATAGGAGATCTTTCCTCCTTACTTATAAAGATCTTAAAGAACAGAGAAGTTAATTCTTTGTTTCACCCAAAGCCATATAATTATGAAGCTTCAGAAGTGAGGGTTTGAATGAAAGAGGTTTGATTCCAAAGGACTATTAGAAATGAATTAAAGAAGTTGAGACATGTAGAGAAGACTACTTGAATGCAAGATTATGAACTTGAAACTAAATCAAGGAAATTACTTTTATTTATTTTCTTTTTTGGTAATATGGATTGAACCCATGGGCACTTAATCACTGAGCCCCAGCCCCAGCCCTTCCATTTCTAAAGAAGGTTTCTATAGAAACAGTATACAGCAATATTGCATGTTTTATATATACATATAGTTTATACACCTACAATCACATTCACAAAGACTTGAAGGCAATAAAGTGAAAAATTAACAACATATAGGTATATAAACTAGGGAAACAGAAGAGTTCTTGGTCCTTTCTGAATTCACCTGATTTTTTAGAATTCCAGCATACGTGATTTTAGCAATCAGAAAAATTAAGTATGTATTTTACCGTTTCTACGTAATAGGCAGGCTATGAAGGTCTCCAGTAGGGTCATCTTCAAGGTTGTGGAAAAAAAATAATGGTTCTCAGAACAACTTTGAAGTTTAAATAATAATAAAAAATATCAAAGCCTCTGAAGAGCATGCTGAGTCAAGAGGATGGACTGCTCCATTACATCCCCAGGTCCTGTTCTCCCACTGGCTCCAGGTGACAATCCTCACCAGGTCTCCTGTGCCAGAGCCCAAGCTTTCTTGTTGTTGCTTTGTTTTGTTGTTTTCTTTTTAACTTGAACATGTTTTTATCTTTGTAAAGAAAGTTGGAAGGTCGGAGGAGACTTTATACATCTTTGGTACAGATCACTTTTCAAGAATGGATCTGTCGTGGGTACAAAGACATCCACTTTAAAGCATCATTCAGTTTCAGCTTCAGCCTAGCACTAATTCGTCCTTGATTCAAGAGACAAGAGCCTCCGTGTTTCCCAACCATTACCAGAGTCATCTATGCAAGGGAGCTGGTGAACCGACCAGGACCAGCTTCCCTACTCACAAATGTGGAACACATATCTGCTCCTGGTTGTTGCTGTGGTAGTTTATTATTTTATTATCAATCCAATTGTGAGAAGGTTGCAACAGTTATACTTCTCCACACAGTTAAGGGTGGAAAAATTAGAAAATACTGAAACAAACTGAAATGAAGAAAATGAATATTTTCAATATTTACCTCATGAACGATTGCTGAAAAATGTTTATTATATAGTATTCCTTCTATTCTTTCTTTTTATTTTTAAATTGTATGTGGTTTAGACCATAATGTGAGTGCAATTTTGTGGTCTGATTTTTTGGTTTAATATTATGTGCAATTTCCCATATTATAACTAAATCAGTTGCTACCTTACTTCCCACCATATGGAAGTAACATAATGTATTTCATTACTTTCCCAAACATTCAATACTGACCTGTAATAATAACTTTCTGAGTAAATGTATTTTCTGGCCTAATGGAGAGATAACTTTTGCTATATGTTTATTTGGTAAATTAACAGATATTCGTTATATCAAAATTAGGTAATGTGGATAAGCTTTTAAAGATCAGTAATACATACACCAATCACCAAACAAAACTTCAGCCCATGTTGTACCTTACCCTTCTAGAGTTTTTATAGACGTGCCCTTCCTATTGTAACGACAATGGCACCTCATGTTTTGCATTCAATAACAAGTAAGTGTCCATATTTCCATTGTTAATGGAATATCATGTGGATTTATCGTCATTGGTGTATTCTTCCTAGACAAGGTGATATAAGCAATTCTGCAGCCCGTACCCTAGTCCCAAATCCAAGTGCCCTTGTCCACGTATCCGGTAGTGAAATCTCACAATATGCACTTTAAATATTTGTCATATACCTCTGAAGTATCTTCAGTCTAGTATCAACATGCTGCTTTGCCTATACCCTTTTTAGTGAATATGATTGTTCTTTTAAAAGTTCATTCCTCTGGAGCGCAAGTATGTTCTCTCTCTGTGTGTGTGTGTGTGTGTGTGTGTGTGTTTCACTTCACTTGAATGTAACTGGAACCAAATGACCAGTCATGTATCACTTACTTGTAATTTGTACAATTAACTGTTCGTGTATGTTGCCAATTTTTATATTTAGATGCTTGATGCTGTTATTGATTTGTAGCAATTTTTTTATATTTCCAGGATTAATCTTTCTTATAATTTTTTTTCTATGTGAGGAAGAGCATATTCTATGCAGGTACTTCCTCCCATATAAGTCAGTATATTTTTATTTCACAAAACTTTAAGAATTTTACATAGTGAAATTCATATATTTATTTATAGAGTGAGAATATATGCTTCATAGTATACTCAAGATGGCCTCTCACATGGTATTTCATGTATGTCTTTTAGTTTTCGTGGTGTATTTTTATGTAAATACCTAGTCCATCGGATCTATCTATTTATTTGCATTTAATACAAGTGCTTCTACCTTAGATTATTTCTTTTAGCATTGAAATCATGGACTCAGACTCTGGGTTATAAATTCATGATCCTTCCGTTCAAACATTTAACATTTGCTAAATATCTAGAAGTATCTTCCTGACGATAAAGCAAAGACTCATAGATATCAAGATCACACATAAGATATAGCTGACGTTTAAGAAGCAACCAATTAATTAAGTTTTAGGGGAACATAGATTGGTGATAAAAGCAATTGCATTACAAATATGATCCTACCAAAATCTTTGAACAAGATCTCAGCCACACATACAGTTTCAAAAGGAAAAGATCTGCAGTAGGCATTCCAGGTAGAGGAAAGAAATAGTATTCAACAGTTTCTTTGTAAAGGCAACTAGCTATTTTAAATAAAGTTTAACATATTAACATTGAGCGTGAAAGTGGTACGGTTTTAAAATCATGGCCCTAAAATCCATCACCTCGGCCTCTCCACATCCACCTGGGTGGATCATCTTCACATATGTACTCCTAACATAAATACTAACCAGATGGGAGCTTGTCCAGTCTCCTAACTCTTTAAAACAGATCCCTGGGCTTTGAAAAGTTATCTCAAGAATTGCAAAACCATATATTCAGCTGTTTCTATTTATTTGTCTTTAGTGGCTGTTACACTTGACTTTCCTTGAGTCTCCTAAACCCCCTTACTGCCTTTGTCTGTTAGGGTTCACAATGACAACCCAGGGGGGAAAGGTCTATCTCCGCCCATTAACGCTGAATGTGGTCTAAAGTCTTCTGAGCCTTCTTGATGATCAGGAAGTTGTAACGGCTGCAAGATGACGAGGCGACCAGGAAGCTATGCTGACAACTGCAGAAAGCACTTCATAAAGAAAAGAATCTTATCATATTTTGCAAGCTGACTCTCTTTTGCTCAGACCTATATTGTGAGCTTGCATTGTTCTCACGCCCAAGCGATGAATGTATGTTGATGCCTTTTTTCTTCCTTAAGAAATACATTTCCATCTGAGTTGTGTTTGTCACAAATGTTGAGACACACAGCTGTCTATCTGCAGCGGTTCTGCATCCTGGTACGTTGCAGAATGCACTCTGCTCGATGTTCTTTGTACATCACCCTCTTTGTTCTTTTCTTGAGTCTTGTTAGGTTTAGAGAATTATTACTTCTGCAGCCAACTAATGGAAAACAGCAATTCAAACCTGGCTTGGAAATCATAACCTAGAGCTAAGGGACACTGTTATTTTAACACCCTAAAATGTGACATGCCCCTTTCTCAGTTGTTATTGCAGGAATAGGACTTCTGAGGTGAATAACACTGGGTCGTAGGTAAGTGGGGAAGGCACAGATGTTTTGTAAGGGGAAAGCAAGGGGAAATAGAAGTGTACAGATGCTTTGATGCTTTTGTGGGGCAACGCACACTTCCTGAGAATGAGGAAAATCAGCAAGCCTAATTCCAACTATGTTAAATATTGATGCAATATCCCATGGAGACTCAGTAAGCAGAGGTTCAGTTAAAATGTCTGATAAAGGCTTCCATGCATAGACTGGATTGAGAAGGAAAACATTGTAGCCTGAACTTTTAAAATTTGTGAAATGCAATATGATATTGTGAATATAACAAGGAACCATTCTAAGGGTCTTCTTTACAAGGAATCTCAGATTACCAAGCACCTGTTGAAGGACAGCTTTTAGAAATCCAGAAGAGATGGGAACAGTGGTATGCATTGGACTTTGAGGCATGCCATCAGACCCTTCCTCCCACTCACTCCCCACCAGGCCCACAGTGCCGCCAGCCAAGCTTCTCCTCTGCCCCTGCTCAGCTCCTTATAGTCCTGACAATAGTTATCTCACGCCTTCTCTCTTCTCCTGACCACCATGATGCTGTGAGAGTGTTAGCCAGATGTTCAGGTGGAAGGTGTATTGACCACACAAGGCCAGCGTCATCTCTGAGAAGTTCAAGCTCAAAGAGTTGTCAAGACACCTCTAGACTCAATAATTCATTGCGAAGACCTCACTATAAGTTGTTGTCTTCACATCTATGGTTAATCGTGGGAAAAGGACATAGATTAAAATCACCCAAGGAAAGAATTGCATAGGACATAGGCTGGGGAAGTACCCAACTCAGGATACCTACTATCCTCACTCCTGGAAGTCAGGATGCACTCCTTTCCTAGCATTAATGATGGACAGCCCAGACATATTTCCAACCCAGGAAGTTCAAAGGAAGGCAACCAACACGAAAAGACATTTCACTTTCAAAATGGCAAAAATCCACAGTCTTTTTCAGAAGACACTTACCCACTTTTCAAAACTTTCTTCTCTGTCATTTTTTCTGACTTACAAATTGTAAAATGCCTTTCGCTTCCTTCTGTTACAGACATTCCATGAAGACCCACTGTGCCAAGGCTTTCCTATGAGAGAATATTTCTAATGGGAGCTTAAATTAGCCTTTGCTTTATGACTGGGCTTTGCATTATGCTACAAGTTTACAAAATAAGAAAACATTTCATTTTCTCATGGTGACAGCTCTGAGAATGCCCATTTTGTGGAAGCAGTAAGCGAAGCCCAGGGAATTTAGAGATAAGGTGGTCCATGAACAAGTGCCAGTGGATGTCAGCTGAGCTGGGGCGCAGACATTATTAGTTTGGACCATATGAAACTGATGCTTTTGTATGTAAAAATAAAATTCATTGCGTATCTACAATTTTGTACTATTCTACCTCTTGAAATAAAGGACAACAATATGCACATAATCAATTGTCAAAATGAATGACAAATATAATAAATGCTATGAACAGACAATAATTATGGCAAGTTAGGATGCACCTCGGCTTGGCTATGTGATCCATCTTCCTCTGCCACTGACTCATCTTGATTTCTTCCTCCTGGTGGTGCTAATCATTCTTTAGTTTCTTGGGTGAAGCGTAGGTTTCCATTTGAAGTTCCTGCCGGAACCCCAAAGACTTGGCCTAGTGTGCTGCAACCAAGCCCCCCTCTCCACACCTCCACCTTGACCTTCCTGCCACTGTTCCCACAGTAGCAATTCTATATTTCTGTGAGCCACGTTTTTCTCTTTCTTTTCCTGTGCTAAGTCTAAGGTTAAATCCATACAAAGCTCCTTTAACATGTTAACACATCATTTCTTCTGTGCAAATATCCACACCTTTCATATTTCAAGCATGTTTTACCTCAACCAGCAGTAAAATCATAGTTTTTTAAACATCTTTAATGTAGTAAAAATACATGGAAGAAAATGTGTATGTCCTAAATGTACAGCTCAATAAATTTTTTCAAGTAACAGATCCTGTAAAAAATACCTAGGGAAAGAAATGAAATAATGGAAGTACCCAAGGCGCCCTCTCATGCCTGTTCCAAATCACCCTCCTACCAAAGGTCATGATTAGCCTGATTTATACCCATGAGGTAATTCTACCTCTTTAAAAGCTTACATGAAGTGAATTATAGAGTATGTACCTTTGGGGGCAGAAGTTTAACTTTGTTTCAACAAGTTTTGAAATTTATTTCCAAAATTATCTATTACAGGAATTCATTTTTCTTGCTTTAGAGTATTCCACTTGAAGATCCTGTGGGAACCCCAAAGACTTGGCCTAGTATGTTGCAACCAAGCCCCCCTCTCCATATTAGAGTATTCCACTGAACAAACACATTGAGTTGTGTCCAGTTTACAGCACTCAGGATTCTTGCTACTGTCCGTGCAAGTTCCTGTGCATGTCTTCTGGTGCACATGTACACTCTATGCTACATGCATTGCATTTCTGTTGGATATAGAACCCATACTGGGTATTGAACACAGGGGCATTTTACCACTGAGCTACACTGAGTTGCATCCCCAACCCTTTTTATTTTTCAGTTTGAGACAGGATTTTACTGAGTTGCTTAGGGACTAAATGAGTTAGTTCCTAGGCAGCCCTTAAACTTGCTATCATCCTTTCTCAGCCTGCCAAGTCGCTGGGATGACAGGCGTATACCACAATGCCCTTCATGTGATGGACATAATTTCTGCTTGCACAAATGATACCAAGAATTATTTCAAAGTGTTTAAAATAATTTAACTCTTCTTTGGCAATAGTAGGTATGGATCATTTTGTTACATTTGCGTATTCCCAAGGTAGTCCAATAACATCTCTTTTTAATATAAGGTTTACCAGTTTTGATAACATCTTTTCAAAATGCCTATTATAACATATTTCCTATTTAAAAATAAAAGTATGTGCTTTTTCTCTTGTCAGTTTGTAGGGGATGTATATTCTGGATGCAAGGGCTTTGTTATATACATGTATTGCTAATATTTCAATTACTTTGCTGGGTTTTTTATTTTTTTGTACCAGAGATTGAACCCAGGGGTGCTTAACCACTGAGTCTCATTCCCAGTCCTTTTTTTAATTCGATTTTTTTATTTGCTCTAATTAGTTACACATGGCAGTAGAATACATTTATGCATTTTGAAAAATCGTACATAAATGGAGAATACTTTCTCACATTTTAATTTAGAGACAGGGTCTCACTAAATTCTTAGGGCCTTGCTAAGTTGCTGAGGCTAGCTTTGAACTTGCGATCCTCCTGCCTCAACCTCCCTAGCCACTGAGATTACAGGTGTGTACCACCACAATGCCTGGCTTTTGTTTGTAGTCAATCCTCTGTTGATTTCGTTTGATAAATTGAGTCTATTAGTTTTTTATATAGCCTAGCTTACCAAACTTTTTTTATAGTTATAATAGGACCTTCATCTTACATAAGAAATCTTTGTCCATCATCAGGACTCTGAGATATTCTCCTACATTATTTTCTAAAAGCTTTGTTTTTATTAGTTTTTTTTTAAATTTTTTATTTGTTCTAATTAGTTGTACATGACAGTAGAATGGATTTATACATTTTGATAGATCATACATAAATAGAGTGTAATCTTCAATTCTTCTGATTATACACATTGCAGGATCACATTGGTCATGTAGTCATACATGCACAAGAGGTAATAATGTCTGTTTCACTCTACTATCTTTCCTTCCCCCACACCCCTTCCCCTCCCACCATTCCCCTCTACCTAATATCAAGGAACTCTATTCTTCCCTTCTCCCCACCGCCTTATTGTGAATTAGCATCTGCATATCAGAGAAAACATTCAGCTTTGGTTTTTTGAGTTTAACTTATTCTGCTTAGCATGACATTCTCCTAGTTTTGATAATTACATCTGTGTTCACCTAAAGTGAATTTTTGTGTATGAGTCAAGATTTATTTTTTCCATAGGGAGATAAAATTGACCCGGTAAAGCTTATTGAGAAGACTGTCAAATCTTTGCCCTCTATTCTACAGGGCCAATTGTTATAAAATAACATTCATATTTATGGATCTATTTCTGTACTCTTTATTCCATTCCATTGGTCTGTTAGTATATTCTTAAGTTGAAACTATACAGTTTAATTGTTGCTTTATTTATTTCTGGAAATGAAGTCTTTTAGCACGTCTCTCATGATTGCCTTAGTTATTCTTGACCATGTGCATTTCCATATAAATGTCAGAATTGGCCTAAGAAGTTTTCAAATAAAACTAAGCTAAGTATCCATGCTCAGACATTCATGGGTGTTGTCTGTACTCAGTGACTATGGACAGAATTAACATCTTCACGATATGGACTTGTTCCACCCATGTACAATAATTTGTTCCATAATGTTCTATAGGATCTTTGTGCAACATTCTGGTCTGTATTTTGATACATTTATTCTGAGATATTTAATATTTCTTGGCACCAGTACAGTACATAGTATAATTTAAAAGTGTTTCAATGGGTTTCTTAGTAGTATAAAGAAATGAAATTGATTTGGGGGCATTGGCTTTAGTGACTTTAAATTCGCTGAATAGCACATACAGACTCTCAATTTTAAATTTGTCCTATTTACACAATAATGCCATCTGCAAATATTCATATTTTTTGTGCAATTCTCCAAACTTTCACATTTCTCTTGCCAGTTGTGGTAGTGGGAACCTCTGATGAAATGATGGTAGATACGGTGATTCTGAGAACCTTGCCACTTTCCCCACTTTATCTGGAAGAAAGTTGTTAATATCCTAACATTTAAGTGTTAATGTGTTTACTAGGTATGCTTTACCAAATTAAACCTTTGTCTTTCTTTCATAGTGTACTCAAGCTTCTTTGTTTTTTATTTCTTTTAACTAAATTGTGCATGCTTGGCAACTATTTCCATTTGCTTTCCCCCATCTCCTCTCGGACATCTCCACTGCCTCACCTTGGCTTCTGTTGAGAAGGGATCCTTTGTCCTCTCTACTGTGTGAACATGTAGATTTCATGGAAGAGACTTAACACTTAAATCAACCTCACATTCCTGCCATATTCCTATCCTGGTTGTGACGTATTTTCTTTTATTTATAGATCCCTGAATTCAATTTATCTCTAATATTTTGTTCCTAATATTTGTTTGTGATTTTCCATCTGTATTAATGAAACCGAATTGTAATTTTTCTATGTGATAATGTTCTGCAGGGCTTGAAAGTAGCTCATAAAATGAGTGGTTTCACAAAAACAACTCTCCTATCATTGTCGTCTAAGAAATGTGTATTATTCATGGTATTTCTCTCTTAAATAAGAAGGATAATTCTGTAAAGAGGAATTACCCTTGGTTATTTTGGGAGAGATATTTATGAACTCAAGAAATGTCCATAGTCCATATTTTTGTTAGTATATTATGATTTTCAATTCATGTGCCCATTTTATATAAATAAACTTATTGGCATCGAGGTGCCAATCTTATATTTCATGGTAAAATATATTGTTAATATATTAATAACTCTATTTTACTAAAATGGTTTCCTATTATTGTGTCAATGTCTCCAGGATGTAGTGATAAGACTTCATTTTTTATTAGTGATTTGTGCCTTCTCTTTTTATTTTATAAACTGAGTATCTTTTTGTCAACAAAGAACTAAGTGTGGTTCAGATATCTTCTTTTGTACAGTGTTTTATAATATTGCAATTTGTGCTCTTAGCTTATTTTTCCTTCCACTTTCTTTGGGTGTGATTTATTACTCATTTTGTGATCTCTTGAGATGGATCCCTCCATGACAGATTTCTAGTCTTTCTTCTTTCTAGCATAAGTATTAAAAGAAAGAACATTTCCTTGTAATTGTAGCTTTATTTGCAACCCATAAGTTCTATGTGTTGCATATTATTGTTGTTATTATTCAGTTAAAAGCATTGCCAAATTTTCATCTTGGGTGCTATTTACAAGTTACCGAATGTTTGCAGAATTCTTCAGATTTTTTTTTTTTCTTTTTTTGCACTGAGCTCTAGTTCTGTTCTTTTCGGAGAACTTCTTCCCTTAGAATTTTAATCTTTGTTTATTATGTAATGAGATTTGCTTGTTTGGGCCAATGGTAAATTCCATTTCTGGAAAGATTCCGTATTAATGAGAAGATCACGTTGCCCACTGTAGTTGGCTGCAGTGCTCCAGGTATGTTGATTAGGGCCGCCCTATTGAACACGCTATTTTCCTCTTTTCTCTCTTTACTGATGTGTGTCTGAAGTCCTGCCAGTTCATTAGGAGACCATAGCAAATGTTCATATGCATTAGTATTAATAATATCAGTGTCATATCAGGTGGTTTGATGGAAGGAAGCTTTAGGATGTAATTTTTTGATAACTTCAGAATTTAGCTAGTCACAACATGAAGTTCTTAATCCAGTCTGACAAGATTTAAATTTGGTCTTGAATTAGTTTATTTAAAGTTGATTTAATTACTGTTTAAGAATACTATTTTCTAATCAGTTTTATTTCTCTCCTGTCGCTCCTATTTTCCTTTTTCTCTACTTCTCACCTTTTAGTATTTGAGTAGCCATGGACTTATTTTTATAATTCTTGTCTCTCTCTCTCTCTCTCTCTCTCTCTCTCTGCATATATATTTGCTATCAATTTGTCCATATTAGCCTTCATCTTTGAAATCCTACAGCATATCTGAAATTAGAATCTTTTACAATTTCAGTACAGTACAAAGGTCGCAGTCTTTGTAAATACTGGTCCATGTTCAAGTTGCCTTCCACCTAGGGTGTCATCCTCCAGTGCTCCAGAGTCAAAGTCTGGATTGTTTTCTGATACCCTGCATTTTGACAGCCCCTGCACTTCAACATTTGTCTCCCCAGCACTGAGTGACCACCATGAGCTCTGATCATCTTCTTCCCCTGGGCCCCTGATTACCAGTAGTAAGTAAATGCTTGAAATGGCAAGCATCACAAGCATGGTCCTCTGGCCTCTCCAGGTCCCTGATTCCTCTATCTCCACCACAGTGTAGGTCTGAAGTATGTTCTTTTCTCAACCCAAAGGGATCACGTGAAGCTTGGCTCAGTTCCTTACGCTACTGCTTTCTCTTGGATTTTTGTGTCTCTGTTCATCTAGCCTAAGGAACAAATGCCACCAGAGGAAAAGCAAAGTGGAGTGTGGGTTCCCTTGGATGCAGTGCCCTTTCTACAACCTTGAGCTCTCAAGCCCTGGCTGCCTGGGAAGCTCTCTGATTCTGCACTGTGTTCATATTTTCTAGTTGCTCTTGGCAGGATTGATCTGAGACAGGATCTAGTACATCTTTACCAAAAGAGGATTCTGAACTGCAGAGCTACAAAAGAGCTTAGAGAGGGGTCGACTCCCACACCGTACATGAACTTTCCAGTATCATTCATCCTTGGCATATAGAGAACATTTCTAGATACAGATTCTTGTTCCATCATTTGCTAGCTAGGCAGCCTCTCACATACCACCTAATGTGGAATCAGTTTTCTCATCTGTAAATTAGAGATGAAAACAGAAAGGACCTATTGCACATGCTGTTTAAGAACGCAATGTGATAATATATGTGAACTGGTTTAGAAAATACCTTCATGGACTTCCTAATATAAACTTCTGATCCCTGGTTTCACGATCTTTGCTTGGATGTTTTGGAATTTAATATAAAATATACACATGTGTGTGTACGTATGTATATACATGTGTATAAATGTGCACACATACGTATATATAAAATTCAAATTTACCTTTCATCTGACAACCTTATATTAATTTAACTGGAATTTTCTTTTTCATTTCTGTTAAGATACCTAATTCCACCCCCGCCATCTTCCCATGTTTCTATTCAAATCTTTCCTTTCAACAACTTTGTGACATTCTCTGCAAAAAGGTATGAAAAAGTAATAACGTTTTATATTAATGGCACCTTGATATGATGAAGTAAACTTTGAGCTCCTTAATTATATGGCTGAGTTAAAAATGTGAAATTTGGTCTGGTGGTGTGGCTCAGTGGACCTAAGCCTATAGAAGCCCCTGGGTTTAATCCCAGCACTGCAAAAAACAAAAAGTGAAATTATACACATATCCTACGCTATATTTTTTTCAGGAAGTTCATTCTTGAACATGCCAGGCTGTTTCTAAGAGGCCTTTGAGTGTGAACTGCTGGCTGCCTAATCAAATCCTGTCCATTTATGAATATATAATGAAGTTGTTGCATAGCTAAAGCAGTCCCTCAAACCCCAACCTGAACTATTGTGTCCCCTGCTCTGTTCCTAGAGCACATTATCAATGAGTGGTTCAGACACATTGTGGCAGGTGGGACAGTCATGAGTACATTGCCTTTCACCACTAGACTGAGCTAAAATGAATGAATAAATGGTGCAATGTTTCTGATTGACAGTGAATTGATGATGCCATTGAATTATCTGCTACTTTTGAAAAATTCATTTGATGAGCAAATGTTTCAATTTCTCTTATTAAATACTTTGCATTTTCCCCTTTTCTGTTTTTTAAATTATTTTTTATTTTTGCAGACTGCATTTTGATTCATTGTACACAAATGGGATACATCTTTTTGTTTCTATGGTTGTGCATGATGTAGATTCATACCAGTTGTGTAATCCTACATGTACATAGGGTAATGATGTCTGTCTCATTCCACCATTTTTCACACTCCCCCCACCTCATTTCCCTCTACGTAATCTAAAGTTCCTCCATTCTTCTATCAACCTCCACCCCCCACTCCCATTATATATCATCATTCACTTATCAGGGAAAACTTTTGGCCTTTGGTTTTTTGGGCTTGACTTATTTCACTTAGCATGATAGTCTCCAGTTCCATCCATTTATCTTCAAATACCAGAATATTATTCTTCCTTTTAGCTGAATAATATTCTATTGTGTATATATACCACAGTTTCTTTATCCATTCATTTGTTGAAGGGTATCTAGGTTGGTTCCAAAATCTAGCTATTGTGAATTGAGCTGCTATAAACATTGATGTGGCTGTGTTACTGTGGTATGCCAATTTTAAGTCCTTTGGGTGTAAACCGAGGAGTGGGATAACTGGGTTAAAATGTGGGTCCATTCCAAGTTTTCTGAGGATTCTCCACACTGTTTTCCATTTACTTCTTTCACTGTATTAGAGAATCTAACTTAGATTATTAAAACATATTAAAACATATTTCATTTAGACTTGCTTTGTGTCTTCAGATTTTGGCTTCTCTGACTCAAGTGTCATCTTCACTTTGTTTTGGCTCTTTTCCTGGTCTTGTAGGGTGTTTTTTTGTGACTTTTGATTGAACCCCCTTTGCTGGTTCAGATCCCTCCAAGTAAACTCTCCCTATGTAGGTAGCTGGCTCCTAATGTTAGGTGTTCTATCTTGCATGAGATTAACAGGGCCTTCAATATTATTATCTGTGGGGTTGCAACTCCCAGGCTATACCCTCTCATCCTGCTTGCCTGTACTTCCTTTATCCACACACAGACTCCCACACAGTCCTCTCCTGACACACACACACCTACACACCATTTTTAACTTCAAATCTATGAGACAGTTATTTAGCAATTAACTAAAGGGTCATTAAACTTTATTTCATAGATAATTTCAGCTTTCTTGTGGGTTTAATTTAACTTATTTATTTGTTTATTTTCTCTTAATAGAGACAGTTGTCTAATAAGGTGCTTTAGAAGTGAAATGGAATAATAAATAATGCATTTTACTAGTTAAGTCAATGAATAAACATGCAGAAATTACTTTGTAAATACAGAAAACATTCAAAATTTTCAATAATTTGTTTATATGTCATTAAAAGTGGGTTGGTTTTTTGATTTTTGATTTTTTTTTTTCATTTTCAAATGAGAGTCTTCTGTGTCTTCACTGCGTGGTTGGGGTATGCAAATACATGTGCGGGAAGTAAGACTTAGACCTTGCCTTCCATGAGATGGCAACGCATTGGGGGAGAGAAGGTATGAAACAAATAGGAAAAGGAATGTCAAAATCTCAAATGAAATGATTGTTCCAGTAAAAAAAAATCGCTCCAAAAGGGTAGGAGATGGAGTGCCTTCCAGCCTGACTTGGTCAACATGCTTCTTGGAGGACCATGGGATATCCTGGTAAGCAAGGCCACAGAAGGCATTCTAGGGAGGAGGTCAGCAGGGAAGCAGAAAATGAGGGAGCACATTTGGGAGCTGCATAGACCACCTTGTGACTGGGCAGAAGGACACTAAAGGCACATGGAAGCAACCGAGTCAGATTAGGAAGCTGCTCAGAATGAGAGATTCAGGAACCTGAACTGATCCCGAGGGCAGGCAGCATTGAACAACTCAAGGATGTTCATCAGGGAGGCTGTAAGGAGAGGGCATGTGGAGTGGCTTGACATGGGGAACATTCTGTGCTCTGCCCAGGGTGGCCAGGGAATTGAAGAATGAGTGTCGGGGTTATCTGGACATAAAACAAACTTCTTCATTTGCTCACACTCTCGAGTTTTATTGTGTTCAGATTTGTTGTACAGATAGGGTCAAATTAATAATTAGTAATAAATCTGAAAAATCAACAATTGAATAAAAAAAAATCATGCCATATTCTGTGTCTAGCAAGCAGGGCAACTCTTACTTTTGAAACAGATGAATGAAAGAATGCAGAAGTGGCGCCACATGAATACACAGCATCAGAAACTTCAAGAATGCTTTTCCATAGAGACTGGATTCTCAGTATACAAATTCCTTCTTTTTGGAGGACATTTTTTACTCCCTTGAATGTGAATTGAAGGTGGCCCAAGAGAATCGAATCTTTAAAGAATTCTTAGTGTTATAAATCTTGTCTGTTGATTTCACAAGTGTCAAAAAAATCGATTGAACCAAAGGGCTTGTGTCCAGATCAAAGCTCAAGTCTGCTTCTGGTTCCTTGGGACTATAGATGGACAGGCCATCCAGGCCCAACTGGCACTCCACCCAGGCTAAGCAGCCGGGAAGTGGTTAAAGGTGATGTCCACTAGCTTATAGTTCCTATGGCTATTTTATTACTCCTTTGGACCATATTTTCCTACAGTGAAAAAGTCGTACAGCATTTCATTATGTTAACGGGGCACCAGAGACACAAATAAAAAGTCCTTGGTTCATACTGGGTACCTGCTAGAAGAGAATATTTTTAAATATCTGTAGGTGGTTCACTAACACAGGTAATTGAGTTTCAACATATTTCTCCTTTGAGCTTTTCCGCAGCGTGCTCTGTCATCCCGTTAAGTAAGGTGGGAAATAAGAAGTGAAACCTTTTAAGGAAGTATTGCTTTCCTTAGCTTGATCCTTTAAAAAAGTACTTTGTTAACTTGCTTAATGCTCCCTTTTATAGCAATCTTTAAAAAAAAAAAAAAAAACTCCAAAAAGAGGCAAATCCCATTTTTAGAGAAATAGCAAAGGTGTTAACACTCCCACTTAAGGTAAGTGACACAGATATTTCACAAAAGACCCTCATGCTTGCTTCAGGCGGTGTGTGCCGCGATGACATGAGCGCCCCTCCGCGTGCATTAGGAGACAAATAGCTCTCTTGGTAATTCTAAACATGTGTAAGTTATAACCCGCTCTCCCGAAGAAGGATTTTCTTCCCTCTCTTTATTGTAATCATATGCTTTCACTCCATACTCATTTTACCTTTCATCTACATTAAGAATAGTTGGCGTTAAGGGATGCATTTAAAATTAGAGGTTTTTTTTTTTTTTCCTTCTCTGTCTTGCCCTGATTTAATATATCTGCAGGTGATCTTATAAAAAATAAAATAAAAATCTAGAAATAGGGTCAAGATTGAGAGCCCCAGGGGCTGCCCCCACTTCTATTTTTATTTCCCACTACTTGTTTTCTCTCAGATCTTCCACTGATCAGCGTAGCTGCAAAAGGTGAGCCCCAAATGGTAGGAACTTGTCACCACAGAGTGGAATTAGACACTAGTCAGGTCCATACGTCACACTTTGCAGAGCAAAGAGTAGAACGTGAAATGCCAAAAAGACCTAAGAGCAGTGCCGGGGGTAGAAAGGCTGCTGATTCTGTGCACACAGTTTTTAAATGAGAAAATCGAAAGCTTTGTGGTCCACCTGACTCTCCAAAGGTGAGGCAGCTTGTTCAGGTCAGGAAGAGACTACAGCATGGCCTCTGGGCTTGGCCACTGGGGCTGAGACAGCCTGGGTCCCAGTGCAATGCAGGCAATTCCCACAACCCTGACCATTCCATTAGCTTGGAGGTCAGGGAAAGGCTCTCTCAGTGGACTGTCCAATTTCAATAAGCAAAACACTTTTCCCTCGTGGACAAAGGGCTCACTCCCACAGTGGATTGGGCATCAGTGTGCCATAGGTGATCTCCTGAGAAGTAAGCACTCAAGTCTGTGTATTTGGAAGAAAATATTCTATTTGGCTCAAAAGTTTTGGAAAGAGATTTTTCCAAAAAGTGCGCTGCAAAGAATTTCATGTGATTCCACAGGATGGCGAAGAGGTATTTTAAACAAATCCAGCCTTTCCATTCATTTATTAATGTATTCATTTATCCAGTCACTAAGTAAATATTTATAGAGTCCCATATAGAAGGTGGCTGGGTATGTGGGGTGTGGATAGAGTAATAAATAAAACAGTTAAAAAATCCCCCTGTCCTGGTGAGCTAACATTCTAGGGAAGGTAAGAGCACCTCCAAAGAAAATGAGAAAATTCTAGAACATGTTCCAGGGTGCAAAGTATTCAAGAAAAAAATGAATCAAGAAAGGAACACGTGGCTAGGGAGTAGGAGTGGGTAAGCCATGAGTACTTGGAAATTTAGCAAAGACATAAACAGACCCTCTGGGGATAATAAGTGCCAGTAATTATTAGGAGGACTTGATACATTTATCTCCTGTAGACCACCCCACTCCCCCAGACCCACAACGTAGGTTTTTGTTTCATCACATGGAAGACAACAGAAGGCTCATTGAGTTTAAGTGATGAGCTCAAGGTCACAAAGCTAAGCTATAGAGTCATCCAAAATTTGTACCTAGGATGTCTATCTACCACGTAGTTTGTGATTTATATTCAGCAAATTGTGCCCATCCCTCAATGCCACGTTCTGTGTATGTGTGTTGGTGCAAAAGAGAGGACTGGCCATCTCATAGGTTAAGAAAACAAAAGCTTGAAAGAGAATCCAGTGCCTTTCTTTAATAACAAAATCAAGGAAGCCCATTTGTTTTTTCCTAATTCCTCTAAGAAATGCAATCACAGACATCACTGCCGTCTTTGCACGGAGGCATTGAGTAACCAAACACGGAGCACACGCTCCATTCGGCGTCTGGGCTTGTGGAAAATCATCCTGTTCGGTCCCCTTAAAACAGAAGGTTACAGCCAATATGCCGTGCAAGGGAGGCAGCGAACACAAAGACATCTGTCTGAGATGAGCACAATAAGGAAATGGTTCAAGAGCCACTGGATTATCTTTTGCACTGTGAAGAACGTTCACATACATTGCCTTGCTAGGTACTTCTCCAAAAGTTCTTCAGTCCCGATGGGTGAATATCAATTTTGTGTGACTTAGCTCAGGGAGTCCTATCCTACTATATTCCATATGCTGAAAAATCACACTTGCATGAAGACTGCATGAGAAAGAGAGAGAGTGCACTTTGGGATCCTTGGAGCAGCAGAAGCCAATTTCTATGCCAAACCATCTCTCCTTACCATTCGAATTTGCCTCTGCTACTATAGTACTTTCCTTTCCTAGGCTCATGTCCTCTGTTAGACGACGAAGAAAATTAATTTGCCATTTAATTTGTGTATTTTTTTTTATTGCTTGGATTATTCTTTTTGAAAGGAAACCAACGAAAAGCTAGACTTTGCAATTCAAATCCAACTTAAGTGTCCCAAAACAGACCTCGGAGGAAGATGTGGATGTAGGAGGCTGGTTTCATTGTGTGTGTGTTGAGGTACCAGGGTCTGTGATGCACTGCGAGGAATGGACTTCTGCAAGCTGATTGGGTTTCAGACTCTGTGTTTAGAGAGCAGCTGTTCTGGGTTCTCTGTGGGATGGCAGTGACCCACGAGCACACTGAGGGTGCTGCTAGATCTGCTGTCGCTATTCAAGTCACTTCCTGCAACATTTGGCAGGCAGTGCCCAGGCAGCAGGGAATGGGGGAAATGGAAGGGGACCCAATCAGGCACACTGCAATTGGTATCTGATTGATGAATGCCTGAAGTTGTGGAAACAACCCCATTAAAAGTGGAGTTTTGAGAGTGAACGTGTTGAGCTGCATTTTAATGTGAATATGTAAGCCTGAAACATGATTTTACTTTTTGACAAGGAAATAACTATTTTCTATCTATTCGTCTGTTAAAAAGAAAAATGCAAATACAATATATTTTCCTACGAAGGAAACTAAACAAAAGAAAATACTTTTAAGTGATCCACAGGGGAAAGGAATCGAGAGTCCCATATTAGGGTGGAATGTTTAAGGTTTTAACATTATTGGTCTTGCAACCTTACTTCTGCGTGTCCGGTAAGATATAAATGAATTTAGAAATGCTCTAATATCAAGAGGGACACACACATGCACACAAAAAATAATAATTTCTTTTAATTAAAAAGTAAAATAAATTATTTTTTTTAACCTGGAAAAATACTATTTTTTTAATTCAAGGTTTAAAAAAATCATTCCATGACATTTTGACTCCTATTTTATTTTATTCCTCATTTAAATAGAGTAATGAATATCCTCTTCTTACAGATTCTTATATCCTTTCTTCTTGTGGCCTTAGAGAGAATCAAATATTTGAATCAAATCTTCCAAATTTGCTTTTCCTGTACAACGTGGGACATCACTTATGGCTCAAAAGGAGAATCCATCCCAATATTGATTATGCTGTGTTAGATTTTAGATTTTTCTATAAATGTGTAAAGGCTGTAGACACCAGCAATCCCCAGTGGCTTAACAGAATCATTCTTCCTCTGACCACATAATTGCTAAATTGTGCATGTCAAATGGCTGCAGGATATTCTGTCCCCTCTCCAGCAGGTTATCAAGGGAAACTTGCTAGAGAATGGTGTTGTTTATGTGTCCTTTAAGTTAGGAACTCAAAGGTCAAGAGTTGCCAAAAGCGTTTTCACGAGTAGCTGCTCCCTTTCCCAAGCCCTGTGCTATGCCTCTTCAGTGATCCTTATCATTTATCACTAAATGCGTGTATTTAGTTTCTAAGCGAAAGCCAACTTTCACGTACAAGCTTTATTATCATTAATCATGATGATTAGTCATACAATAACACATTTATTATATGCCTATGTGCCAAAGGTAGCACGGGATAATATTGATTTCTTTTTCTCATGATCATTTTTGAAGACCATTAAAAAATGCACGTTTTTTTCAGTGATCCACATCTGAGTACAAATGATCATTAAATATTGCGTGTACCATAGCATCTAGTATGAGTAATGTCTAAGAGCCCTTGTTTGTGGTGGGTGAAAATGCCCGTCCTCTCGTAGAAGGAGAGGTTTTGTCTGATTTCAGTACTAACTCAGGAGCAGAGGGGTTCTATTAATACACTGTGAGGAATGTTGGAACTGCACTATGAGAAACCATTTAGCATGTAGTTCAGAGTCTCTGCTGTTCCTGAGTGTTTTCTGTGAGTCATGCTTTTGTGCAGTTGCCATTGGTTGTTCTACTGGTTAAATTGCGATTGCAAGATTAATCTTTCGTTTTGACAGTTAAAACAGTTGCAGCAATTAATTACTAGGGAATAATTTCCCATCCTTAAAGTACAGACCACGGAAACATGTTCATAAATATGCTGCAATACTTAACTGTTTTCCTCAAAGCCTAACCTAAGACATCTTTGCGATGACAAGTCTTAAAACTCGTAAGTTGCATATTCCTATAAGGAAGAGCATTAAGGGAGAGGGATGATCTGATTTTTTCTGGGGAGATGTGAAACCATATTTCACATTCACATTGGATCAGAATTCCATGATTACATTGCATATGTAAACTTCAGTCTTCTATAAGGTTTTTTTTTTTCCCTCATCTTCTTTGCTTAATTGTGCTGATATCATTTCAAGAGATGTAGCTTATAAATGCAAGCGCCTGAAGAACAAAAGGAAACAAATGATGGACAGGACAGGACACTGTATTCAAAATACAAAGAATCTAAGCAACAGATGAACTCTCATGCAGCATCTGAAACAAATGAAAGGAAAACAGATTGTCATCAAATCTTCATTTTTTTCAAAAGTTTGATACATATTTCTTTGGGGAATAGTTTGCAAATGATATATAAAATATGTGAAATACAATTGTAAACAGACATGCAATTTACCTAGGTTACAATCTGTTCCATGATCTTTGTTCATTCTTCAGAAAAAAGACAGGGTACACCACTTGGAACAGGATTGTACCAAAATAAATCTAAGATTGAATTATTAGAACTGACATTATTAATATTTTTTTAATATTCTATGGCTTTCTCATGATTCTTTGCATGCCACATCTTTAGCAAACTCCAGTGCCTTAATCATTTTAAGATTTGCTGTGTTCTCAATAGCTGTTTGCTGGGATTCAAGCACAATCTCTTTGAATGGCAATAAATATGCATGGCTAAAAAGAAAGCTATAGTCAGAAAATCGCATGTCTAAAGTATTAACTGCTATATTCAGTGTTTCTTACACTCTTGTTCGCTGAACACATGTTGCCCTGGGGTCTGAAACTGAGCTACCCTTGGCCTTTTGTGGCACTTTGGTCTCTTTCTTTCACCAAAGGCAGGGCACCGTGGGGGTGAGGTGAATGGGGAGGGGCGCGCGGGGGCAGAGGGCAGGAGGGGAAGGTGGAGACGCAGGCAAAGAAAGGGAAAGCTCTCCCTGGGTTGCTTGTTGTCAGAGCATGGGAAAACCAAATGCCGTCGCCCCAAAGTGCCTCCTCCTTCCACCCCACTTCACCCACCCGGCCACCAGTCACTGACCACGGCTGCCTTGCAACTCCTTGCACCCTTTGAGTTTGCACATGTGCCAGAGCGCTGACTGACACCACGTTTTGAAACCGATTGTACAACATTGTCCTGCACAAGCCATGCAGAAAGCTCAGCTGGCTGTGCTCAGAGCCAGGACTCACAACAGAGAGCATTTCTTTCTAGGTGGTCAGCCGTGGAGTGCTGTTTCTGACAATTGTTATTGTGTATGTATCTTGCTACAGAATCACTGGAGTAGAAATGCAGGATGCAGTGCCTGCAGGGGAATAAAAAGGCGAAAGATCAGATATGTCTGTTTTATCAGGTATCTTGGGCTTTGCATGGTTTTACTCCTGCAGGGAGACTCTCCACCCGCCACTCCCCTCCCCCAGTAAGAAGCACGGTTTATCAGCTTTTCTCCTTACCGGTGCTGTATAATGTTCCAAGTCAGTCCGTTTTTACGAAGATATTAAAAGGTATAATTTGGATAAGCCATATGCTGATCTTATTTAAACAGAGAAGAGTTTTCAGGAAAAAATAAGAAATTGCAGCTGGTAGCTACGGTAGTTTACTATTTTTGAACGGCTCTTTAGTATATGGTATTTTAATTCATCCCACAGATTCAAATTGGACTTTAACTGTGTACACTAGGATATACTGTATGGTGTTCAGAGTAATGCTGCTTTGCTAAAATTGCAATGTAGATTGATGCTAAAGAGGCAGCTTTGCCATTTCTAAAAATCTTCTCAGGCATTTCATACAGAATGAAAATGCTGACAGGCTAGCTACCTCTGCAATGCTGTACATGCATATAGTCTCCATCCTCCTACTTTCTAAGTACAGAATGGGTAATTAGGATCGCTCAGGCTCTTATAAAGATGTGCAATAGTCTCATTCTACGAAGAATGCTGATCTTCAGGGGCTTATAATCAGGCCGAAAAGAATGTTGGGGATAAAATTGGTTCCCAAGTTTCAGTCATAGGCAATCTTATTTTTATTTAAAACAAAAATGTAGTCAAGTAAAGTAAAATAATCAGACTATGTTCAGACCAAAGAAATTCAGCAAGTGGACAGTCTCTAAACTCTCTGGATTTCTCTTTTATCACTTGCATGTGTTTTCTTTTTTGCAGTTGAAACACAACTTTTGGTGTACTGTTTGAACCTCACAAACACTCACTGAAGAGGTCTTCGTTGTTTGAGTTTAGTGGCTACATCAGGGTAAATACTTTCGCACTGTGCATATCAGATGGGCCCAGGGTGTTAGAGCTTCCCACTGGCCCTTTGCTGCCTCAGCTGGCCAACGAGTTCTGCCCTGGTATTGGTGGTCACGTTGTGTTGGATTTTCTTATTAATACTCTGCTAAGCCAAAGAAAACCTTACTTAGGCTACTCCACCCCTGAAAGCAATTAACCTGTAACATGAGCTCTAACATTGCTGCGCTGCCGAGGACCAAAAAAGATTTGTTATTTGGCACAATGACAAGTTTTAATCCTCTCCCAGTAGAACTCTCCAGAGGATTTTTAGCACATGGACATTACTGAACAGACATGTTCCAACTGCCCTGGTATGATGCGTTGGATTTATTCCAAGCATGGAAAGTCTACTAAAAATCCAGTACATTATATTAATAATTGACAGTAAAACATCCACTCGAAACTGCATCTGACTCAAAACTCTCTACTAAATAAATCTTGGGCAAATCCTAATAAGAATATATGCAACCCAGGGATAAAAACATATCATGATTGAGTTCGTTGAGCCACAAAAACACTGCCAACATTTAGACCTTCCCTGCAACTACTTTCAGCTTTAAAAATTTATTTATTTATTTATTAACTATTAGTGCTGGCCAGGACCAAGCCATGGCTGGAATCTGTGTATCCTGCCTCCTTGGAAATGGTCCTTGGCTAAAGCATCTTTCATGCATTCACTCCGCCAGCTATTCCACAAACACTGACTGGGTATTTGCCTCATATAGGGCTTTTCATTGAATCAAATTGCATTGTTTAAAAAGATTTAAGTACAATAATATTTACTTTCTTCTCTTTATTCCCCAACTGTGTTTCACATGCATTTTATAAAGACTTTTGTTGTTACCTATTCAACATGATGAAATTAAACTTCTCCAAAAAAAAAGAAGTCTTCCTTTATTTCCAGTAACTTCTCTATAGTAATCATTTGTTGTGAGCGTTACCCCATTACAAGTCTGTGTGTGCTCTTTAACCTAGTCAGATAGTTAGAGTCACATAGCAAAATCCAACCACAATAAAATCCAATGTTTCATGTATTGTCTGCCTCACCATTTCATGAAAAAAGAAATATTCTGCCTCCTCTTTTACCTCTTCCAAACTTCTCTTTCTTAATCTCCACGAAAGCCAAATCAAGCAACAAAATTATTTTAACAGTGAATCAATGCCTCTGCTGAGCTAGATCACTGTCTATTACAGAAGAGGAGTTACAGGTTTGATTTTATTCCTATTTAACTTCTCAACCAATGGAATATCTGATCAAGTTATTCTGAAGACTGTTTTCTTTAATGATATATTTTGCTTCTAACTAAATTGCTTTACTTAGCAATTTGAGTTGCAACTGAAGCGCTGATTTGATATTTTTCAGCATGGGAATAAGCAGATCATCCAAGTGGCTAGGACCATTCTCTGCATCATGGTGTTTCATCGGCACCACGTTTTTCTCAATAGTGGAACTTTCAATCAATGATTAATATTAAAAATATGAAATATCTGAACTAAATGGAAACCTAGCAGTGCTTGAATTGGTAACTTTTAAATGAGAACTGCACAACTTGTCCACCAGCCTAGGTTCTCCTGCTCTGATAAAAGAGGAATTAGCACTCGAGGCTTCTAGAGTAATCACTGAATCTTCCAATCCAGTGTGCAAGGAGAAAGTGCATGGAAAGCCAAAGTCCCCAGTCACTACTTTGTAAGAGAAAATGAGCCCTCAAAGGGGGCAAGAAAGAAGAGGTGAAAAGGAAAGGCAACAAGTAAGACCTTCATGATGTGAGCGAGGTGAAGCCGGCAAGAGCCACAAGACTGAGCAAAGCAAGGTCTGCACAGGGGTATCCTGCATCGCAGGCAGCACATATAGACAAATGTGTAAGTCAGACATTATTACTGATAAATGCTGTCCAATGTCAAGTTGAAGGCACTTGCCTGGCTTAGATAGAAGTATGATCACATAGTTGAATAGTTCTATTTCCATGGATTAAAAAAAAAATGCATGCCTTTAAGAACTTTGTTTATGATGTTGATTCCTGGGTTGCCTAAACCCAGTAACTAGGAATGGTTCCATGAACGCAAAGAGAGAACAAGGTGCCTCCTCTTCGGTCAGGTCAGGTGATGCTATGTCGCCTCCTTACCCCAAGTAGGACATGCCACTCCATCTTCTTGTGGTTACAGAATATGTCCAGGAATATAGCTGGTGCATTTATCCACTTCTCCAAAGGCAACCAGACAGAAAAGTGTCACATCCCCCATGCTTTGAGCAACATTTGCTGAAGATACTGTGACATGCATGAAATGAGAAGAGCAGGCAACGTGAACACTCAAACGCCAGTTTCCCGAATCCTCTGGCATGCTTTGCCGTGGAATAGGCAGAATCAGCTCCTCTTGTACCTATAGTCCCTTCCAGAAGAGAAATGATTCCCCATTAATACTTTGACAGAAGCATCCTCTTCACTAAGATTTATTTTAAGGATTTGAATAAAGAGAAGCTATTTTACAAGCAAAGGAAAATAATAAAGCATATTGAAAGGTTTAATCAGTACTCAATATTATTAAAATATTTAGTCAGGTGTAAAATACTTTGGGGTAAAAATGAAAGGGGTTCACTGATTCAGTAAATAATAGAGAATATTTATTTGATGTGTTGGGTCAACAATTTGAATCAATTTGAAATCTATTAATGGTGCTCCATCTTGAGACATAGGGGTCTTTAATAATGACAATCCACAAGGGTGGCTTCTCATCTTCTTTCCTGAACCTGTGGAAAGATATGTATGCAACACCATGTAGCCTAATGTGCACACACCTCTTCCTATATTTTAATGAAGAACTAACTCTGCACCTCTCAATTCCAATGCCAGAACATGCCCCTTCTGTGCATGCATGTGTGTGTATGCATGTGTACGTGTGCAAACATTGATACCCACTCCTTTTTAGATGGTGTTTATAACTATTACATGTCATTACATGATACTAGAATTTTACTATCACTAGATGTGCATTTATCAACCCCTTAAAACTCCTCAAAAATATCACTCTGAAAGCAAAAATGTATGGGCTTCTTTTTTCTACAAGGGTCTAAGAGACTTGTTGAAATGCTAATGTTGGGAGCCAGGCTACATCTGAGTTATAAATGTAAACTTTCTATTATTCAGTGTTTGACCTGAAGTTGTGTTCACTTCCCCACTTTTAAGATAGTAATCATCCCTTACACATTGGGGTCCAGTGACCTTTCCATTAAAAGGACTTGCTTCCAGGATCTGTGGATGACATCTAGAAGCACCATTTCATCACGGGACACTTGGTATTTTATTGTGAAGAGTAGGGCTGTCACTCCCAACTTGCTTTTAAAAATAAGGACTTTGCAAGTGAGTCAGATCTTTATGTCCTTTTGAGAGTCAGTAGCTAAACCTTTGGTAGTCTGACGAGTTTGGTCCATGTTTTAATTTGCTCATGAATAGTTTACTTCCCTTACTGTATTTTGCAATCTCAATGCTTTATATCAGTTTGTGATTTTGTTCATCCTTACTTCAAGGTTTATTGACTGAATAACAAAAGCAAAAAGTATCGAAAAAGTCAGCATGACTTCATTTCAAATATGTCCAATTGAAGATTGCCGCTTTCCTAAAACCCAAAAGCACTGATTAGCTAGGTGTCCACAGGGATATGTTTAGAAATGTTGTAATTGTTCCTGTTTCATTTGAAGTTGAAAATTGAATAATCCTACACAAACAATAATTCTAACTTTATAAAACACAAAATGAAATAATCCCACTTTTATGTTTTGCTTATGCATTTTGTATTATATATATCTTTAATTTTGAGTTCTGTTACTACGGAGCCATGAGTCACACATATCCTGCAATGTGTTTGTAAATAAGGCCTTCGTTCATTTGGGAAGCAGCGTATCTTGTTTTAGCAGGAGGAGGAATGTAAATTGTCTACAGATGATTTCTGTTATAGGTTATAAGAAAAAATACCATAGGACAACATTTACTTTAAAAAGCAAAAGACGACCAACTTTTGTTCATTTTAATACAATAAACAGTTACATTTCTCAGCTTAAATATTTGGAAATGAGATCTAGAACATATGTGTCCTTTGTTCATAGTTCAAAAAAGTGGTAGTTTTGTTTAAATTTTTGTTTGCCATGATTCTATGAAACCTGCATTCCAGAGAGCAGCAGATGTATGACATGCTCTATTAAAATATAATAAAATTGCATGCAGAGCACTTTATTAAAAGTAGCGTTAAAATAATATCTTTTGTTGCCAAAGAATTGCATTTTTGGAAGTCAGTTTGGTAAAACCTAATGGAATCAATGGGTTAATTGTTTTGAGAGCACTTATAAAGTAAATATTATTAGCAAAGTATTTTAATTACTGTACTTTATGTGGCCCAAATGTAAGCATTTATTAATACAAACCAAGCGTTCATTACAAATTTGCACAGAAAATGATAAAATATTATGTATGAAATGAAGCATTAGCATGGACCATTAAGTCCTCTATTTTCATTTAATTGAATTTGTCAGTAGTACCCTCTTTAACTGAAAACCAGTCATAACCACAAAATTAAATAATAATTAAAGAAACAACTATTGAAAGAGTTGCTTGGAAGCTAAGGTGCCATTTAACCAAAACATAGCAATTTAATGTAAATTGCAGACCATGTAGTCACAGTTCTGAAAATTATGCATCCTGTGGTCCCGTATATGTTTTATTTAGCAAGCATTTCTAGCATTACAGAGAAGACATCTCAGTTGAAGGACTAGTCTAGTTTGAAAGGGTAGGAGATCTTCAAAAGTTTGGGTAAACTTCATTATGTTGTGATACATCAAAAAAGGTGATATAAATAATTCAGCTTATTGCTGGATTATCGATGGGTCTGGCCTACTTATATCTGTATTGACATATAGAATTATAAATCCATGTCTCCTTCTTGTTTCTAGTAAGCCATTGAACAATTCATGTATGTGATCATTTAGCTAAAACTACATCTTAACTGAAGACTCCAGCCGTCCATGTCAATCACTCTTCTAGTCCATGTGAATGTAGGGTGCATCCTGAGTGTCTGTCATGTTCGAGCTATGATGTTACTTTTAAACTCAAATTTGTATAGGAACTATCAACTTAAAAATTCTAATCAAAGACAGTGTAATGGACTAAAGAAGCGGTTTCATTTCGTGTGTGAACACAAGTGTGCATGCACTCATATACACAGACATGCACTTGTTTATTGTGACTAGTTGTCTTTCTTCAAGGTCTCCAATCTTTGCAGAGTGTTTTTAACTCTACCTAGTCACGCTCCATGTTGCACAACCAGCAGGGGGAGATAAGATTTAAGGAAATAGCAAAATGAACTTGAAGGAAGCAACTACTTTAGAAGTCAAATAAACAAACAAACAAAAGGAGGATTGTCAGGGAGCTGAGCGGATGGTCTGTGATGCACCTCGGATAGGATGCTGGCTGTCAACTAAATTTTGATAAGCATTTGCCAATATTCTCTAAGTGTCTAGATTTTCAGTACAAGGCACAAATGGATCTTAGTCATTAGATATCCTTTGTGTTACTTCTCGACCTGCAAACTCTAGCTGATTTTATGGATGGACCTGTGAGTCAACAGACACAATACTGAAGTGTGGCCTTTATACAAATATTCTCATGCACTTAGAGAAAAATGCCCATCTTGTTTAAAAATTTCACAGAAACACGTCTGTTCACATAATTGATTACTTGTAAGCAAGAATTCATTAAAAAACCAACCCCGTGAGTAACATGGAATTTGAAAATATAATTATTACAAAAATAATTATATATTTTGCATATATATATTTCCTTATTTGTATGCAAGAGACTCAAACAAATATGTGGATAAGTTGAATGTGAAGTGTGTTTCTTCACAGGAAATGATGCTCCTTTGACAAAGTGGGACTTGGAATAAATGATCTCATTTCATATTTACCCAGCTCATTACAATGAACTCAGTTTAGCCAGAATGGAAGTTAGCTGGGCTCACCTAGTCCATACCACTTGGGCAATGCCAGGCAGTGACTGTACCCACATTCAGTATGAAGAAAGGGAGTCCTTGCATAATAGTGCAGATTGACAAGGAAAATACACTACGCTACATTAAAATTGTAGGCAGGGAAAATAGAAAATTAAAAACATCTCTGACATTTTTAGTTTGATTTGTCATTGCAAAATACTTTCACATATTGTATCTCATTTGATCTTAAACCACTTTTTAAAAGGGACTCAATGACCCATTTTACAGCTTAAAGAAAAAACCATCATAATAAAAAATCAGATTTGAAAATAAATTTTGGTCTCATAAATCTTATAGATTTTTTTGTTTTCTTAAAAGGCAATGGTGAATTGAATTGTCAAATCTATAAGAATTAAATACTGAGCCTTTCCCACTGATTCAGCTCATTTTCCATATAACAGAAAATATGAACAAGTGTAAATATGCTCTTCGTATTTTCGTTTCCTCGTTACACACAGTGTGCCCATTTTTTCAATGATTTCATTTCAGGTCACCATTTAAACCAAGAATTGAATTTAAAAAACAAAATTCAGGTTCAGTCAATTTAAAAATCTTTGCTAACCCTGCTACACAGACACACACACACACACACACACACACACACACGCACATACACATGTACATAAAACACAACACCTAAACTCCAAAGCAACTTTATTGCATTTTTCAATTACTTTTTTGTGTTAATTTTATGCAATTTTAGAAATTCTTTAATTAAGAAATGATTGTTGTGCATGTTTATGGAATATGGTGTGATGTTTTATCTATGTATAAATTTATAGAAAGGGTCATCAAACTAATTAACAGCACCAAGCCTGCTTTTTCTTGGTGGTGGGGGGGTATTAAAAATCTATCTTTCTAACAATTTTGAAATGTACTATATATTATTATTGACATGTCACCTTATAGTGCAATAAATCACTAAAATTACTCTTGCAGTCTAACTGAAACATTACACATTTTGATTAAAGGTACTTTTCTCCCATCTCCAGTCTCAAGTAACCACCTCCTCCACTTTCTGTTTCTATGGTATCTACTTTTCTAGAGTCTATATATAGGTAAAATCTATAGTATTTGTCTTTCTATGCCTGGTTTATTTTGCTTGGCATAATGTCCTCCAGTTCCATTCATGTCATTGTAAATGATAGAATTTCCTTCTTTTATAAGGCTGTATAGTATTCCATTGTGCATATATACTGCATATCACATTTTCTTTAACCATTCGTCCATCAATGGGCACTTAGTTTGATCCATATCTTGGTTATTGGGAAAGTGCAGAACTGAACATGGCAGTGCAGATGTCTCTTTGACATACTGATTTCAATTCCTTTGAATATGTACCCAGAAATGGGATTACTAGACCATATGGCAGTTCTATTTTTAGTTTCCAGTATTCCAATTTTATTCCCTATCCAGCCAACACATAATACCTGACTGATCTCACAAGATCAATTTATAAAAGCAGTGATAGGCCATGAAGTTCCAGGATAGAGGACTATTATGGAGATTAGACCTCTAGTTCACACGAGGCTTAGCCCACACATGCCACACGGCTGTTGCAGTTTTGGACCCGAGTTAAGTTCATACAGGAGAGAGAGAGACTGCAAAAGACTTGCTAAAATATCTTCCTCTTACTAAAATATTTAATTCCTCTAAGCTCCTGAATATTTTAACATATACATAGATTAAACTGAGATTCATAGAATTTAATGTGGAGATTTGGGCTATTTTTGCATTTTATATATGCTGATTCTGTTGTTCTGTGATATCAATATGCTTCCTTCTAAATTCACAACTGTTGGTTTTCTCCCATAATCCTCCACCTCGCATGACTTTCCAGAATCGCCTTTTGTTTGGACCAGATTACTATGAATCTCAATTAACCACAATAACCAATTTTTTAAGATCGGAATGGAAACATATACCATAAATCACTGATGTGAGTGGAACTCTATGAATGCATTGGTATTTAAATGTGGCCATATTCCAAAATCCTAAAAGAATAGGATGAATGTTGAGTTATAGTTTACAAGATCGTTGGAGGGGGTTTTATCAATATTTTGTTTTCACGATGAGCAAACCGATCTATTTAGCTCTGGCATTTAGAATGTGGGTTTATTTTGGAACTTGCTAGAGAAAGTCCAGATTCGGAGTGATGCGAGCAACAGACCACTTCAAAAAAAGGATTATTTCAATCAGATGGTCTGTGTTTACGTTGAAATACCCCACAACCTGAAAAACCTCAATAGCTTACAGAAACAAACTGATCTTTCAGTGCTGTGAGTCCAACAGAGGTGGCCATGAGAAGAGGAAGGAGGCAAGGCTCTGCTCCCTCAAGTGACTCAGGCACCCAACTGCTGGAGACTGCAGCCTCTGATGGGCCGCCATCTCAACACAGACCTTCTGAGAAAAGCAGGTCCTGATGTTTTGCTGTTCAAATGCTTCCTTCCGAAAAGACACATGACATTTCTGTTACGTGTAATTGACCAAAGCTAGTTATGTCACCCTATCCTGTTCTGAGGGGGTGAGGAAGTAGAATCTGCCATACGCTTAAAAAGAGGGAAAAGTAAGATAGGTCAGTGAACGTGGAACGTCTCCCACAGAAACCAACAGCAGCTGAAGGATCCGCAAGATGCTAGGAATTTTGGAAAGAAATGTAACAGGGATGCTTTTAATTTTTTGTAGTACACCTTCCAACTAGAATTTTATTTTATTTTATTTTATTTTATTTTATTTTATTCTATTCTATTCTATTCTATTCTATTCTATTCTATTATCTTACTCTATTCTATCTTATTTTATCTTATTTTATTTTTGTACCAGGTATTGAACCCCAGGGTGCTAAACCACTGAGTCCTGTTCCTAGTCTCTTTCATTTTTTTTAAAATTATGAGATAGGGTTGCACTAAGTTGCTTCGGGCTTCACTAAGTTGCTGAGGCTGGCTTTAAATTTACTGTCCTCCTGCCTCAGCCTCCCAAGTCACTGGGAATACAGGTATGTGCCATGGCATCTGGCTTCAACTAGGACTTCAAATTTCTCTTTAAAAACATGTGAAAAATTCACTGAGAATTAAAACAAAAAAATGGTTGTGTTAAAAAAATCATCAGTGTTCTTCATCTTTGCGGGGCTTCATTTCAAGTCTGGTATCACCCAAAGTGTCCATATTGCGCATGTTGTCACACATTGCCACTACTGGTCCCTCAGTGTTCCTGTTTAAAGAACAAATAAGTTAAAATTTCATCACACATGGCAAAATGAGGTCTCCTTTTGCTTCACGTGACCCTGAGTTACATGAAATCGTGGCATGATTTCATCCTTGATTGCTTTCAACTGATGTTGACCCTGGTGTTGGTGCTGCTTCTGAGCTGCCTCCTGTATCTGAAGGCCAGAGGCCTGCTGCTCAGAAGCGCAGCTGGATCTATGGGAGGGGTCCACACTTTGTACCTGCAGGCTGAACTCTAAAGCACCTCTAACTCCGACTCAGTTTTCTCCTCCCCACAACGATCTACATACCGTAGCTGGACAGAAGAGCATTCAGGCCTCACGCGTAGTTTTATACACAGAGTGTGAAGGGTGAACATCAGCCTTTACAGGCAATGTCATAAAGACTATTCTTTAGCTTAAAGTCTGAAGTCTTTTCTTTAGTCTTTTTTTTTTTTTTTTTTTGGGACCAGGGG
>JAJEJO010000907.1:623882-712124 GCA_020662805.1 Glaucomys volans
GTCCTCAACCCCTGTTGGGCATTCCAAACTCCAAAGGAAAGAGTTTGTTTTATTCTCAAGTTTTCTCTGTAAGCTGATGATAGTCATGAGGCAACAGAACCTGCCTGATCTAACAAAAAGAATTTTAGGTTTTATTTTGTCCACTCAGCATATGAATGATCTCCCATTTCGTGGCAGAAACGCTAATAACTTTATTTAAGAGTGCTGTTCCAGATTGAGTCGGGACAGGATGAAGTGTAGGATACGTGTCGCTCCTACTCAACTCTGCAGCATTCTGATCCCCAAACCCGCAGCTCCAATGGTTTACCGTGAGTTGTGGTGCACCCGTACGTGGAAATCCAGAGGAGAGAGAATTAAGTGACCTGGATTTGAATTCTCAGCCTCCTGAATGCTGACCGCTGCTTCATGACCATTCTGCCTTTCTTTGCCTCCTTCAATTGCAATATGAATAGTGTGTTATACTCAAAGATTTCCAAGGCCGTTTCCCTCTTTGGGTGCTCTCTGACTTCAAAATTTTCACACAATGTCCAGTAGACTGTCCAGATTTATGGACATCAAAGGCCCCACGTTGCCTCCTTCTCTGAAGCTGAGCCGTCTGTAAAAGACAGACATAGTTCTGGGCTCCTCTTTACCACATGCATTGTGCATGTCGACTCTGGTGTGATGAGTGTATTTAGGGGATTTATATTCCTAATCCCAGAGTGTCCACAAAGAAAAATACTGAAGTTTAAACCGATTGGAAATTGACTTAGACATAAAGTGAATAGACTAACTTTAACTTTGAATTTGCAAATAAGCTCTTAGTTCTCCTAAATCATTTGGTTTTTATTTTGGTTTTTTTAATGTGCTACATAAAACCTTTTAGACCTCTACAAGAATTGTGGTTTAGACTAAAGAAAAGACCTTATGATGTTGCCTGTGTATGATGGAAAATAATGCTTTATTACAGATGTTGTGGTTGTGTCCCAAATTCCCAAATCAATGTCATTTTTGTTAGAAGTGGTCAATACCATTCGCACAATAAAATAACTCATTTGATTATTCCCTGCCTTATTGGAGGACACGTTATGAGCAAGAGTCTGATCTTTATACTCACAAACATTCAACTTGACTTTAACAATTTAAATGGAATCTAATTGATTTCTAATTGACTCTCTAAGAGGAGTGTGTGTGTGTGTGTGTGTCCATGTGTACACAACTTAATTTAAATTTTTACATTAAGATGCTTTTAAAAAGTAAGATTTTATTTAACTTCATCTTTGCTAAGACATGATTCTTTTCAACCAATAAATCAGAAACATCTTTTGTTTCACTGGTGAAAATAAATTTCATTTATTTCTTTGAGAAGGTTTATGAGTTTAAAACTATATCTCAAAGTTTAGAAAAAATATTTCAAGGGGATGGTCATAACAGCTGTCTACCAACAGGTAGCAAACCAATCTGAGTATTAGTGACGCAAATCAGCAGAGAGTTCTGAGTGCTCAGGCACTGTGGGCAAGCTGAGCTCTGCTTTTGCTGGTTCTTCCTGCGTTGAGCTGTGAGGGGAGCTAAGCTTCAGGTCCAGGAGGCCTCACCCTCATGTGTGATGATTGATGCTGGCTCTCGGTAGTGGGCTTCAGTTCTTCACGTGACTCAGAGTCCACTCAGCTATCCTGGGTCTCGGCACAGCAGAGTGACCTGAGATTCCCAAGTGTGAGTGTCTTATCAAGGATAACCAGAAGGTCCTCAAAAGCCTAGATGTGAGTACTTAGCTGAGCTCAGTTTCATGACATTTTTTATTGTTTGAACAAATCAAAGGACAGTCAAAGTTCAATGGGAAGAACATTGGGGCCTTGGACACAGGAAGGTGTCATTGCATAGAATTCAGTTTTATGAACAAGTCTTGAAACTACAAGGAGATCCTAAAAGTCTTCTTAAAATTAAAATTTTCTCCAATCCATCCATTATTTTCCTTTAGGATAGTGTGCTCTCATCACAATCAATCTTCTCTCTCTTTAGAAAATAAAGCACATCCACTGCCCATCCATCATCACACTTCAGCACATTATGCGGGAGTCCTAAGCAAGGAAATGCCCAAAACATTAATGTTGGGGAATAACCCTTGATATTTTTTTTTTCTTTCCTGTGCATTTTCCTACAAAGGAGAAATTGTGATGTTAGAAATAGGCATTTTCGCCTGTCGAATAAGATGCTGCTTGAAATCCAGGCATATGAGACAGTGCAGAGTGATCACAACTCTTTAAATGATGCTGCTTATTTCTTAACCTCACTGTGTCGAGGAGTGCAGATTATTTGAGCACACAGTGCAGAGCACCTGAAATGCAACAGGGGAATCTACCCTATCTCCACTCTCCACAAGGGTCCCTGCTTTGGCTGGGAATTGTGTCATGTGTTCATCCTGTTTTCATCAACGGTGCTAAATATAGTTGTAATGATAACTCTATCCAGAGAAATGCTGGAAAACATAAATCATTATGATCACAGAACATTATTTTTAGAATTTCAATTTACATACTTTTTTATTGCTGAGAAGTAAGATTCAATGATCAATAAAAGACTTCTAAGCATGAAAATATATTACATTAGGATCAGCTTCTTTGTGGGGAGTGGAATAGAAATCAAGTGCAAGGAGAGAAAGGAACAGTATACAATTTCTGACTGCTAAAGAACACTGTGTGCATATATATATATATATATATATACATATATATATATTTAAATGGATGGCTGAAATCAAATCCCTATGGTATTTCAATTTCATTGGGCATATTTTAAGGAATGGTGCAGCAGTTTTATTTTCAAATGCCAATATTTACAACATGCTGTAAATTACAGTCTTTGAAAATATTTAAACTTAAAAGATTTCTCATGTGTCCTTATTACATGCTAGAGGGCACATAGTTTGTTCACATTTTTTAGGTGTTCTGTAAGTAGTGAAAAAAAATAAAAAAGGAGAAGGAATGGGGGAAACTACTCTTTTTCACAATCTTGTACTTTAGGACAAAACTATCACTTTGGTTGTACGAAAAAGACAGGCCAGGTACTGGGATGCAGTTGGATTACCATTAACGCTGCAGAACGTAAGTCAGACTTAATACCAGTTATTGCTGATCATGTCGGACAGCATGGGGACCAATGTCAAACATACTTAACTTGGTACTGGACTCATTAGAACACCCAGATTTAGTGCCAGTACTCACTCATCACACTGGACTGCCTAAGAAAATCTACCACTATGAAGCACAGGAGCATCACAACAAAAACCCAGTTCGTATTTGAACTTTGCTCAGCTTCTACTTCCGTGTGACTCAAGAAAATTAATGGTTAACATTTCTGCAGTCACAGAACTCTTTGAGGATAAAATGCAAAATATTAGTGACTCCCACAACTTACCATGCCCTTGGTCAGCACCCCACATAAAAGTGCCTAGGTGCTCACTTGCACACCAAAGTTTGCATTTAATTTCAGGGCTGCCTGGACGTAATGCCCAGGCTCCCCATTGATCATGTTTAAGAACATCCGCTTTAAAGGAAAAAAATCCCATCTTCGCCCTGCTTTGAAAGCCCCATCACACTGTATATATCTAGATATTCAGAACTCAGCAAATATTTGTTGATGATGGTAGCTGATATTTGTCTCCCTTGACATTGCTTTTTTGATACTCATTTTCAAACAACCTAAATTCAGTATGAAAAAAAAAATCATTTTAGAAGGGGGAGAATTCACACAACCCACTTTCAACATAGTTCTCAAAGCAGTTTGTAATAGACCAGCCTGACAGAGGTAACACCTAGCAGGCTGAAGCCTGTTCCGTTTTGAACACACCACGAACAGATTCTTGCTTTCATGCTTCAAAATATTCTTGTCTCAACTCCAGATCAGCCTTTCTATGAAGCATTCGATTTAGTCAATTCCTTATTTCACATAATTCTACTTAGAAATAATTTAATATCATAACAAACGAAACAACATAAGAAAGACTTGCATGGTTCTATTATCATTCCTTTTCTCTCTTCATCTCAGAGGCTATCTCTGTGTTTCATCCACTAAAACCCAGATCTTAATTTTGACTATAAGAGACACTAGATATATCTATTCATGCAAAAAAGAAAAGCCTCATATGAATTATGTGTTTGTTAGTATTTAAGTTTTTAATAATATAAACACACAAATTACTCTCCATGCTATATCTAATTTCAGTAGCCTGAGCACTGCTAGGTACATAAATAATAAAAAGTCAGCATGTTTCATGGAATATTTACAAACTGCTTTTTCTGCATTTGATGGTTTTGTTTGTGCATGCTCACCTCTAGAAATAGTCAAATTCATTAAAAAATGATTTTTGGAAAGAAGATTACACTGACCTTTTAAAATCACCATATATTTTTGTTCTACCTAAGAAAATGTTGACTGGTCTGGCACTTACACCCCTTTGTAAGGGAAACATCCAGAAGTCTGCATTTACTTATACTACAAACCATGGCTGAATCCAAACTTATTTGTTGACTAAGTTGCTATTATTTTCTACTTATTTTAGCTACCACCCTAAGAAAATCCTAGCTAAGTGTGATTGACTGCTGTGAAATACAGAATAAAAACCTACGTGAGAGCCAGAGCTTGTATTCATCAAGTACCCAACAGGATCTAGACAGTGCTTTAAGGTTCGATGCCGTATGAAAACCTCCTAACTCTGCAATGGGATGGGTACCACCTATGCACATTTCACAGATGAAAAGATGAGCTCTCAGCGAGTGCAGCTCTCCCCAAACCACACAGTAAGAGATGGCATCAGGTCTCAGAGGCATGCGGAATGCCTGGAGACCAGTTGACATTTAAATCTAAATGGAGAGTAATTAACATTAAAGAAAATTAAAAACTCTCATTCTCCATTTCACAGGCTGAAGGTCATGTGGCTAGTGGTTTCCATAGTGGCCTGGAAAGATATAACTCCTCTCTACAGCCACAGGACTCCTGTTGGACAGTGCTCTGCTAGATCACCCTGTCTTGCTAAGCACTGGAAAAAAATCATTTACAAGATTTTTAAAAATTAATTATATAAAATTTAATTTATATATTTATTTTTTTTTTTTTTGCAGTGCTGGGGATTGAACCAGGGCCTTGTGCTTGCAAGGCAAGCCCTCTACCAGCTGAGCTATATCCCCAGCCCAAAAATTAATAATAATTTTAATCCATAAATGACACCACAGTATTAAACCTCTTGACTATTTTCCTTGTTGAGTACAATTAATACTTTGTCCTTAACAGCCATTACAGAGGCAAAAAGTTTTCATTGACAAAACCTAAATGACAACTATTCCATTCTACACATAGAATCCCAGGGATGCTTGGAATAGCATGAAAATGTGCCGAAACAATTAACCAAATTAAAATTGGTGCCAACTCCTGTCTCGCCCAGGAAAGATGGCTCATAAAAAAAACTGTGAAGGGATTGCAAAAATCACAATTAAAACATAAGACAATTAAAATTTCTGCTTACTCATCTTTCAATGCTTCACTACCATTAAAAACATTGGTGACAGAGCCCATAAAAACTATAGCTCCAAGATCATTTTTTAATTACATTATATGTATTTAGGCTAAATTTAAAAATTTAGTGTCTGAAAACAAAAATTTATACATCAAATGAGGAGTTAATTTCCAAAGCTATTTTATATTTCACAAAATTGGCACAAATTCATTTAAAGAGGTGTCTCAAGAAGTATGGGAAGGTTATTTAGTTGAAATGCAACATTGAGAGAGGGGAAAGAGAAGGAATCTTCACTTACACAAAATGGAGCAAAAGTACATTTCAAAATAAAGCAAGTGAGCAAAAATTGAAATAGGCAATATGATTTCTATGAGAGGGTGAAATGCCATGAAACCAGGTGCTGTTAGGGAAATTTACTACCTGTGCTACTTGTCTCACGTGAATCCACCTTCAGAATTTTACTTTTCATCCAAACTGACTACTCGGTGGGTTCTTTTGGAATATGTCTAACGATGCACACTGTAAAACATGTCTTTCCAAATAACATTGCTGAATCTGCTTATGCTTGGGCATTAATGTTAATGTCTCAGGATGGACAGCGTATTCTTTCTCATTAGCAATAATGAAAATGTTGTGGTCTTGCTGCTTGGAGTGTTTAGTAAAAAGAAATGCATCCTGTTGGCTTCTAGACATTTTAATAAACTCTTTGTAAAAAATACGAAGGAGATGGTGAAGCTGAGAGTTCATGAGACACACAGTGAAGACCCTGCACACAGTCATATCTAGTGTGGCTTCTCCACCCACAGTGTAAGCCGCAGCTGTAGCCTGGTTCATCCTGGAGCTGCTGACCCCTGTTTGAGGAGCTATATTTAGCCACTTCTGCTAGATATGGTGTGGGTCAGAAAAGCAAGTACGGAAGACCAAGGAACCTAAATGGATCAGCTGTTGCTCAGTCCTCAAGAGATTTACCTCAGTGCCCTTTGGTGGCTGCAGTTGTTTTACAAATGTCAGGAGAGCCGAATTTAACATGTTGAGTTTTATTATATATAATCTGAAATACTTACATCATCAAGAGTAAAAGTTCACACTGATCATGATGTCGCTCTGCCACAGGTAAATGTTTTAGAGGAACAACAGTTACCATGAGAACTAGGACATTATGAAATTAAAACCACAAAATGAAGTGAGTAGAGAAAGGGGCCAAGTGATTTTTATTTCAATGTCAAAGCTAATATTTTAAGTCGTTTTTACGAAGGATGATAGAAGACTCCCTTCCTGAAAATTTTATCATCTTTTCTATGTTTGTTTGGAATTTTTGCCAAGTTTTCTTACAAAATATAAATACATAAATGAGCAGCCTAAAGAACTAATGGTATCAAGGTCTCCAATTAGAAAACCCAAATACGAGTAATGAATACCACATTTACTCATGGTAAACTAATATTTAGTAAATTCTGATGTGTGCATTTTTTATGGATTTATACTCCAGACATAAATAGAATATTAATAGGAGGCTATTTAATTTGTAACTGAATATTGTGTCCACATGTTCAAAAGAAAAATCGTGTACTTACATACCCCAAAATAGTATAACAACTGAGGAAATCTTAAGTCGTTTATCAATTTATGATGCCAATTTAAACATCAATAGATTTGATAGAGTAAAACTAAGATCACTGACTAAACTGATAATTTCATCAGATTTATATCGAAGAGTTAATTCATTTGTAATTGTAAATTGCATTCGAGGGAAATTAGGAAATATTTTTAAGTTCGTATTTACTTCAAAATTTTCAAGCTTATAAATTCAGACAGTCTCACATTTGAATTCTCAAATATCTTAATTTGCTTCGAAGAAGTACTTTTTTCTTTCATTCATATAATTCAAAACAGCTAAACAGATTCTACTTCAACAATTTAAATGATTCACATGTGAGAACAAATATGGAAAATCTAAGCCCCAAACAAAATTGCAGGCTTAAATTATAATGATAATTTAAAATGTGTGTAATATAATTATAGTATAGGGTCTGCTATAATGAGCTCGGCAATACTCTATATCGAATGTGTTAGGACGGTGATATTAGCTATGCCTTTCTCTGAGCATTTTTTTACACATTTCTGAATTATGATACCTGTGCCAGAATAAGTCTACTGTATCAAGGATTTTTTGGATGGAGACATGAATTTTTTAAATTGTCAAAACATGATAGAGCAAACTTTCTTTTTCTACATAGGATCTGTTGATATATGAATATCAACTATGTATAAATTTTAAATGCATAAAGATAGTTATGTACTCATCTTGAAAAACCTAGAAGAAAGTCAAAGATATATAAATTGATCATTGGTAATAATTTTAGATAACCAAGGCAGATTGGAAACATTTAATTATGAAAATTAATCATCATTATGTCCTTTCACATAAATGCCAGATTGGCCTTTTTATGCAAATATTTTTCTTTTAAACATATTTTAAAAAGTCAAACCACAATGCAGATCTTCTTTAGATGGTTATCCCTTTGTTGATTATTAAATTAATACTGTGTTGTTGAACAGATGATTACACACCACTGTGTCATGTGCAAGGTCAGTGCAATAACAGAAAACTGTCACATGACCAGGTTTACAGTGAGTAGTTCTGACAAAATACAGGAGAGGTCTTTGGCTTTGTTGTTCCATAGGAAAGTACTGCTTACATTGAAAAGTCATGAATTCCAGGTCAAGGCAGGAAGGCAATGCAGAGTCATTGTCTTGAGCAGTAAGAGGTAATGCACTGTGAATTCAAGAAGTAATGTTGTCTTGGTGTTCAACTACCTATATCCAACTACTCATCCATCCATCCATCCATCCATCCATCCATCCATCCATCTGCCATCTCTTAATAAAGAGTTACTGCAAATGAATAATTACAATACACAAAGCCCAGTGCCAACAAAGAACAGAAGAAATGATAGGTCCAACCTATCCCCAGTGAGGAGACATATGGGTAATGAATTAAAATAGAATGTCCAGTAAAATAGTGCTACATATATATTTTTTCCTATGGTGGAATTACAAAGCTGTGTCAGGTTCAAAATGGAGAAGCACAGAGGATTCCCATTGGAAAGTGGAGCTGAGTTTTGATGGACAGGGTGAGCTTTGGGTGCCCTTAGTAACAGAACTCTCCAGAGGTTTCCTGGTCATTCCCTCAACTCCCAGTGCAGATTAAGCCTATAGCTGGGACCCAGGAAATATTAACTGTATAAATGAGAGACAGAGGTGTCCTAGCTGAGAGAAGAGCTGCGCAGGGATGCAAGCAGGAGGTGCTCTGGGAGCTCCCGGAAGGTGCTCCAGGTGTGGCTGTGGGGTGAGCCAGGGGGAGCACCATGGGGTATACTGAGAAACGAAGCTGCTGAGAGAGGAAAGAGCCAGATGGCGAATCATATGGAAATTATGAAAACTGACGAGATAACATCTCCTCTGCTTTGAACTCTGTTGAAAAAAGACAAAATTATGTTTGGACACCGAGACATGAATCAATAAAAGAGCAGAAAGATCAGTGCAAAGACAGGAGAAAGAGGTCTTGAAATAATGCATTTTTTACAATGTCTTATCCTCCCAGTTCTTAGAAATCGTCATTCTTCAGAAGTAATTGCTGTACAGGAATAAATTACCCTCGTAGGAGAACATTTTTCCTGTAGTTAGTAACCTTTTAATAATGACTAGTTTCTGATTAAACAAAGGCCTGGGTAAAATGGTCTCTATCTCTCGATCTATATTGTTTACCAATCCTTCACTGTGAAGGTTTTCTCCTCTTCAGGGTCCAGGCCTGGCTGCCAGGTGCGGCCCTTGACAGATGAGGGCATGGTAACCCGCTGACCTGCCCCCACCCCCTGGCTTCCGGGCTGCCTTTTATCCAGAGTCCTGGCTTATTTTCCCCCGCTATCCTTAACAACCCCAAGAAGCCCTGGGCAGATCTTGAGCTGTCCACTGTCCTCAAGTAATGCCCACTGTGGACTTCCTGGCTTACCCCTTCCTGTGCCTCTTGACCCTGATTTTGGAATCTGATTCAAGTTTAGGTGATTCCTTCTCTTTTTCTGCTGAAGGTGGCTAGATTTTGGAACTACCTGTCACCCTTCATTTACCTTCATCAGAAATTCTGATTTAGGCTTCTGACATAGACTCCCCACCTGGGATTCTGTCACTAATTCTGTTCTTGAAAAACTTCCAGGTTTATCTATGTATTTATTTATTTGGGTCTTGTACGTCAGTTTTCATTCTCAATAAAGATAATCTCTGATTTCTAATCATTCATAGCCTGGACAAAGACATGCATGCTACAGAGGTCTGCTGCATTCAACTTTAATGTGCACGCCATGCTAGGTGGAAATTGGCACGCTGGGTTCCCAAGGACGGCCTGTCTGTCACCGGGCAAGCAGGCCCAGTGAGACTGCCAAAGGAAGCTTGGTGTTGGTCCTTAAAAATGCATTTTAAATCGAAGCAAGTGTTCTTAAAAACAAATTATTTCTCTCTCTCTTTTTTGTATTTGTAATACAATGATACTTCTTAAAAATTTGCACCAAGACTCTTGAGCGAATGCAGTTATTTTTTTCTTAGCCTGTCTCCATGCAGTTTTGGATTATAAAGAGTGAAGATATGTACAAATACAAGCATAGAATATTTTATCCCAGCAGAAAATCCTTCCTAAGAGCCTGCTGCTACTTGTGGTGAGAAATATGTGAAATAACTCTTTTACAAAGTAATAGAAGTTTTAAGTCAAATTATGCTAATTTTTACATAAATAGACACAAATTTAGGGGAGTAATAAGATGCAGTATGAATCACGCCCAATCTTCAAGACTGCCCTTATAGAAAAAGAAGAAAAAATTTCTAGTTAGGAGACAGAATAAAATCATATGTTAAACTATGTCTCAGTTGCTAGTTGGTGTATGTATTAATACATACTAAAGCAATTCATCGCAAATAAAATCACCTGTTTTCCACTTTTCCAAGAGTTTCAAACAAAAAGTCAATTTACTGTCCTATTGATAGTGTAAAATCTTGTGTTGCAAGGCAAGATATTCTGCAACACTATTATACCCTACATAAAACAGATTCTGTAACATTTTATATAATTATATTATGTAAAATATATTATGTAAGTATATTCTCTGGACACAATGGCCTCCTATACGAAATAAATCACATAAAGCATAGTTAATTTTATAACTTTACCCACAGTTTTGAAGGGGTCTTGTGGTGGTGCTTCAGCGGTGCAATTTTGAATACAATTTTTTTCTTAAATATCAGTTCTCCATAGTCAACTAGTTAACTGCAACTGCTCTGTCTTTAAATGTCAAATGAGTCTTATGGCTCTTCCGAAATATTTAAAGGGAGGTGTTTTTTTTTTTTTTTCCACATCAAATTGTCACTTCTATCTCAGAGAAAGTTTCAAGGTTTCTAAATGCTGATCTACCCCATTACCATAATTACCACCACCTCTACCGCCATCATACCACGTGATTGCTGAAAAGTGGTAGCTCAGCATTGAAATAAATCAAAGGGAAGAAGGGAAGTAAAGTATATGCAACAAAATGTATATCAAGTGTCTATGAAATGGCCTGGAGTCTCCTGTTCTCTGCATGTACGTAGATTAACCCCCTCCTCTTCCCTTGTCCCAGCCGCTTCCCTCTTCCTGCCTCATCCCTCCATTCTTGCTTCCCTTTTTGCCTTCCTTCCTTGTTTCCTATGCTCTTTCTTCTGTTCTTTCATTGTCTTTCTTTCTCTCTCTTTGATTTGCAGCTTATGTCTGCTGCCCTTCGCTTCAGAATCTGCGCTCAACCTGGTTCTTCAAATATGTGTTCTTCCCTTTGGTAGCGCTGAATCTGCCTCATCCGCCTCATCCAGCCATGCTTCCCAGGGACAGGGGATAACTACAGGAGTCGATAGTGGAAAAGAGGCTGGATGTGGTCCACTTCACCCTGTGCTTTGTCATGCTGTTAAAACTTAGGGTGAGCGAGGGAAGAAGTAGCTGCTGGGTCTGTTCTTGGAAGTTGACGAAAATCAAAAAGTGACCATTAACCATTCTTTTGGGATCAATATCCTCCGGGTTACTAAAGTGTCATAAGGAATCATCTTCCTTCTTCTTGTTAAAAGAAGCCCTACCTGGTGTCTTCTTCCTCGCCAGTGGAAGTTAGTTGACAATGGTACCCGAGGCCCTGGCTTAAATGGGGACTTCGCCTTCCGACATATCCTCTTGCTAGCAGGGCCTCACCTGCTGCAAAGACAAGGGACACTCTTGCCATGACACCACTTGTTCCCACCACATGGCCTACTATCTACCCTGGCTCTCAACTCACACAGGCAAATTTGCAATGTTGCTAGGTTGTGATTTATGATTTGTTTTTGAAATTGCAAAATCGCTTTGATGTGAACTCCTGTTCTCTGAACCCATTCCAGATGTGTTTGAAACTCCAGATTTATCAAACAAAAATTTTTGAAAAGTAATAGCAACAATAGTTAATATTAAAGAAAGAGAGCTCATCAGCCCTTGGAGCTTGGCAAACACTCTTGGCTTGTCTTACAATATTTCTTTTTTCTTTTGGTTGTGCAAAATTTGTTTGGCCAAGCATTTCTCTCTTAATTTTTAAGCCCCTGAGTATATCAGGGGAAACTTAATCCATATGTTTCTGGTTCACTGCCTCTTAAATCATCAAAATGTTGTTTTCCAAAAGCATTTCAGTGTTAAAAGAAGTTTATCAGACACTATACAAGTTCTTCAGAGTGTTTTTTTCCTCTGGTTGTAGGTCCCCACAGACATCATCTCAACCCCCAGAGTCTGGTTCTAAATGTTACATCAACAAAACTTGACTGGCATCCCAAGCTGGATCACGGCTCTTAGTACTTTGAAAACTACTACTATGTTATTGGAAGAACACATGTTTTGAATGGAAGGTACAAATAAAAGCAAAGAAGCAGAGTTTGAGGGATTGATGGCAAGATTTCTAAGGAATGACTGCTGTGCAAATTTCTGTTTGATTAGCGATCCTTCACTTTCTGATTCCCACAGCACATCTCTGCAGGCCCTTCAACTGCCCTGGATCCTGGGAAATCCCAATTGTATACAATACAAAAAAAAAAAGATTTTAAAAAAAGTATTCTGATAATCTTGTCAGAATGAAAAGGGAAAGGAAAAAGACATAAGGACGTATTGTCCAGAATGCATCTTGCAATTTCCATAATTCACTAAAAAAATTCACTCACTGCCAGTTTATTTGATTTAACAGCATCCAAAGTGTAAGGTTACATGGAATAAATAGCTAATTGGGTTAATTTAATAGCAGGTTAAATCTTTCTTTTATTTTGTCTAAAAGGCACATTAAAATAGTGCAATTTTCAAGTGGTCTAGGAAATCTAAAGTAGAGTTTCTTGATAAAAAAATATATAGCTTTCCCACTGCTGGGTTTATAGTGGGAGTCGCTGGCAAGCTTCCAGATAACCGCGTGAAAATCTAAGCTGCCTGTATAAGTGCAGAATTTAGTGTTGGGTCTTAAGGTTTTGTTTGGCATCTTGCCAAAGATGTTATGCATTTAGCTGGGAAAATTGCCTAGAAGTTAATTGAGAGGAAAACACTAATATACAACCTCCCCCACCCTTAAGAAAAAAAAAAAAAGCCACGGATATGCATATGGTGCTGTTCATTGATAAGATTTGTATGTATACAATAAAGACTTATAGTGAAGTTGCTTACAATGGATTTTCACTGATTATCCACCCACCATTCATCTATCTGTTCCTTGGAGAAAGTCCACGGCTTCTCCGTGATCAAGATTCTCCGCTAGCACCTGCCCATCAGAGGCTCAAAGTCACTGAGGTCCCTTTAAAAATGCTACTAATTAAAGGATAAGTGATGATCTATGAAGTTAAGAGGTGATAGCTGTTACTTCTATCTAACACTCAGATATTTTTGAAAGGCCGTTTTAGTGCAGGGTCTTGGTCTCTTCTCTGCAGATGAGATGGGTAAAATTGACTCTGGATCCTCCTATAGAAGGTCCCAGGGTCTTCAGCTGGAGTTCTGCTGCCACTGAGGGCCACCAGAGCCTGTGACAGTCCTCAGTTCTCAGCTTCTTTGGGGCTCAGGGAGCCCTTCTTGTTAGGACTTCCTGATTTTTATGTTGCCTGAAATCTCAGTACCTGAGTATCGCCTTTCCTTCCCCTGGAAACTGCTGGCATTTCCTTCTCTCTTGAATTTTCCCTGTAGTGCTTTTTAATATTCTTATCTTTTTTAGTCTGTGACCTTTTCCCATCTGTGGCATGTCTCTCCCCACCGCCCATGATTTTTTTTTTCCTTTTCTGTTCAAAAATTATGAGAGAAAACCATCAGAGTTCCCAAGGAATTACATTGAAATGAAAGCAAAGAAAGCTCGTTGTACATTTTATGTGCATTGTTCTGCGTAGATTAAAATTTCTCGGGGAGGACCCACTACCACCGCCAGGCCATGGGAGGAACTCCATCGGTCCTGGCACCTTCCTATCTATCCACATCCCCCTCCTTTCTCAGGGACGCATTAAGCCTGACGCTGGAAAGCCCAGTTCTTAAATGACAAAGCTCGCAGTCAGTGGGGCTTCTTGGTCACTTTCAGAGCCTCTCTGTATGGTTTTCACTGTGGTCTTGGAGAAAGGGCTTGAATGGGGAGGGCAGTGAAGACAGAGGAACAAAGCTGGGGCTAGAATGGGAGGGAAAAGTGATCCTTTAATTAAGAAGAGCATTCTTTTGTACCTGCACTGTATCCTTTTGATGTGTTAAGATAGAGAGACACGAGGAAAGCAGAGACAATGGGAGTTTGCTACTGTATGAATCCCTTCTCCTTATACTTAATCCTGTCCTTATTGGGGCCTTGGGTGGAAAGCTGATAATTTCGGTGAGCCCTAAAAGAAGGCAGTGGCTTGAATTCCTGCCACTATCCCGTTGATAATGAACAGGCCTAATGAATGCGGGTAAGTGGTAGGAATCTGTGACCAGCTGCATCGGGGCAGGTAATACAGCTCAGATTTAATTGGGAGCAGGTATTGGAAGGCTGTATTACTTTAATTGGTGAGGGGCTTTCTAAATGGAAAGGACAAAGTATAATGGACAAATTGTGCGGTACAATAGCACTTAAGCTGGGATTGTATGCATTCGTTAATCTGCTGAGGAATGAGGCAATTCTAAACAATTTTCTCAGTGAAACCAACTCCAGAAAGCTTGTCCCTTTTGTTCTCCCTTGGGAAAATGCAAGATTGAAACAGAAAATACCTTTACCGAGGCAATCATTTGCCACGTGTGGAAAGCGGATACAGCTGTAAACTCTGAAGAAGGGATCTTTGTAGTACAATAAAGGATGGAAAAAGAGATAAAGCTTGGGATAAGAGTGGGCCTGTCACTGCATCTAAAGGAGGAATAAAGTGATGGCATTTACAGTGACAGATGAGACTCTAAAGAGAACGCAGGACAGTTTAGAGGGGGAAATTTGATATTTAAAAGAAAGGGCTGTGATAATTAAAAGTAGCATTACATTAAACTGTTACGCATATCATTAATGACAGAAGGAAACGGGTGTCTTTTAAAAAGTTAATGATTCTTATGAAACCATTCTCCAACACTCACACTTGTAAAAGTCTATATGAACATAAATCTGGCCTCGCAGGTTCTTCTTTCTGATTTTCAAATTGTCCTGAAACAATACAAATAGCAATGCAGCTAAAATTATAGTCCAGTCATGTGCAGGGCATTGCCCATGGAATTGTGCCCTAGTGCCCTGTAGCTAAAACAGTGACGGACAGGGACCAGCCATGGAGTCATGGCCACAAAAGACTCTTTTGTGGAGTCTTGGGCATAAAATGAGCCCATAAGCATTCATAGTCAAGCACGTGCTGTTGTCTTGTTTCCTTTGATAATTTATATTTGACAACATCCAAATGCATATCTAAGGGATGGCATTTATGGGAAAAAAAAATTGCTTCCAGATTTGTGTCTTGGTGACGAACTCTGATGAGATTGTCTAACAGGATTCCCGGCTGGCTTAAACTTCATGGCGGAGGAGCAACTGTACTTGAATTCCTAATGGGAGTCTGACATTTGTATATTTCGTTACAGGTAGGAAAACTGGAAAGATTGGATGTCTTTGGAGTTCACCAAGGTTTGGTGGTGGGAGGAGAAAGACAAAACAGGGCATCGTGGGAGTGTTGGTCAGACGTTCCCAGGATCCCCAGGTGGGTTTCATGTATTGCCTAATGTGAGGAGCAGGACCAATCCAGGTTTCCATGCCACCATAAAGGCCGAATTATCTTACCTTGGCTATTGTTCCCAGCCAGAACCAAATCTGCAGAGCTACAGTTTACATAAAGATTTCTTTGGAAGGAAAGCTCTTTTGCTATCCACACATCTAGATCTCACATATTGGACAGCACAGACATTGGCCTCGATCTCTAAAGTAAAGACTCTGATGAAAATGGTGCCCTGAGTGTGAAATCATACCCATTCTAAAAGTAAAGAATCAAACCTTTCCTGGACAGGAAAGCAAAAATCCTGCTGGACACTCAGCAGAAGATGCCATGCATTTTAAGATAAAACCCCAAATCAGTCACAGTTATGGAAAGAAATTCACAAGGGCCAGGCCAGAGACTCAACACCTCAGCACATAAGATGCTGTTTGTAAAAATGGGGACTCAAGTTCATTACAGGTCGTCCCCCTTTAAAAAAGTCAAAACCTGGCCAACTCCTTGGCGGAAATAGATAGGATGGGGGTGGAAAAGAGAAAGTTAGAGTCCCAGCAATGCTGTTTTCAGAACTGAGACACACAACACCATCACGCTTGTCTATACTGAGAATGCATGAAGGCTTTCAGATTACAGGTGTGTGTGTGTGTGTGTGTGTGTGTGTGTGCTTGGTTATGACACTGGTTGTTGATATGTGACCAACCTACACAAGCATGACAAAAACTCAGAATTAGAAAACATTTAGTTACACTACAGCAAGTTTGTATGAAGCCTCCCACCTTACCCCAACTCCTGGAATGAGACTGAAACATTCTCCTGTACTTGACTTACCCCCATGGCCATTTCTCTCTATCAAAAAAAAAAAAATTGGTGAAGCTGTCTTCCTCAGTGAAATTCCTAGTTAAATTTTAGCTAACATTGACAATATCATCTCATTAAAAAAAATAAACATCATCACAAGAACCATTTACACAGAGCATGTGAATAAGAAATAGGAATCTTGATACACACACATACACACATACGTGTTTATTGAGCACCTACTATGAAAGATTCGATCCAGCTAGTGGATGGTATGTTCTTTTCCCTGACAACAAATACAGAAACTATCATTTTTTTCTACAACATGTAAGTAGGGGTTTAGTAGTAACAGATAATTAGCAAAATAAACATTTCAATTAAATTTTGTAAGGTAGTAATCACATAGATCTAATTATATTCTTTTCTACCATTGGGGTATCCAGAGGTGTAATCAATAAATAGGTAATCAAAATGGAGCTCTAATAGGACTTTGGAGCTTCATGAGATGAGCCCCTATAGGCTTACATGAGAGCTCTTGGGACTTCTGTATCTTTCCACCATTCTTTAATCTGCACCTAGAACAATATTAATAGACCTCTTCTCTCCTCACATAAGGAGAAATATTTGTTGTAGGACATTGAGGTTTAAATATTATGTCCAATATTGATCATTGATCAAATGCAGAGAGAACATTAATATGTGTGTATACACATGCACACATATACACATATACTAATTTATATTAAATATGAAGTGTTATATCACAAGACACTAAGAAGAAAAATATCATGACAAAATTTATAAATAGTTCCAGTAAATGGAAAGCATATAGAAGAAATTCAAATTTTATGTGACATATTGTAATAAGGTTTGATAAGAATAATGGGTAAAGGAGTTTAGCTGTTTCATTGCAAAGTCATTTTGCTCTGAATTCTTTTGTAAATATCTCCATGTGTAGGTGTGTATAGTCAGTACCTAATTTAATAAAATAGCAGCTTTAATATAATTATATCCTATGTATATAACTAAGATGTACCTACATACAGAGAAATATATAACTATAAATAATGACTCTGATACATTTTAAAATGACTTATATTTATGCATCAGCCTTAAGTAAAGTCTCCAAAATCTCGCAGAGTGAATATCTGCTGACTGTTCTATTTTGAGATTATTCTATGATGTCTGGATCCTCCACCAATTTTATGCTTTTTTTGAGATATAATTAATTCATCGATCAAACAAAAGACCTTCCCATGGGAAATGCCCTTCAACTGTTCAAAATAAAGATTGAAACTGAAGAAAGGAAGAGAAAAGAAATTAAAGTTTCTGTTGGTTATAAATTGTAGAGAATTTCATATGAGATCTCCTGCATAAAATATTCTAGAAGTTCTTCCCACTTCATAAATAGCTCAAAGAAAATATACCCTCCACCATCCCAGAGGCAAAGAAAACCGTTTTGGTTTTTTTCAAGGAATTGATATAGAAGTTTTTCTTTTTTTAATAAGAAACAGAAACAGTAAATCTATTTCACATGAAGGTATTAGGGCTGGATTTTCTTTTCTTTTCTTTTCTTTTTTTTTTTTTTCCTTACTTGAAACAACATGAATTCATCATCTTACTTTTCTGATTTGGGATGCTTTGTGAGTGGATGTCTCATGATATATATCCCAAAAGCTCTAGCAGAAGTAAAAACAAGTACAATGTCTATGGAATAGTTAAATAATGTCCACGACATGCTTGGGAAAAATAGAGCCGTGGAAGAATAGCTCAGGAGTTAAAGGAACAAGCCATGAGGAAGTATACCAGCCTGATAAGAACCAGCAGATATAACAAGTAGCACTGCTATTCTCAAATGCCACAGTTAATGTAATGATCTATGAATGAGTATATATTAATTATCTTTAAAATCATGAAAGGAGTAAAATTTGATATGACAATTACATGGAAAAAATAGCACCTTATGAGGAAAGGAAAAGCAGCAGAGCACTTTGAATGAACCACAAAGAACTCCAACATCACAGTACCTGGACTCCAAAAACAGAAAAAGAGCATTTACCTTTTTAGGTGCAAGAAATTCCCACCATATTTGCCTTCTTAGGAAAACAAAGTAATGAACTTGTTATATGTGTGCTTTCAACACAGAGTAGTTGAAATTTAGAGAATGGCAACCTGTAAACAGCATTAGATAACCAGTGAGATCAAGTATCAATGAAAAGAAAAACCAAAAAAAAAGTCACCATGATATGTTGAACTTGATTCTGGAGATATTAGCTCTCTCCCAGAAGTCTCAGGAAATAACAAGGAAGGAAGGAAGTAAAGAGTTTCTAGCCATGTGAACTTGGAAATCCTTACAGGGTGACATCAGTGAAATGTAAGACTAGTAGATCTTATTCCAAAACAGAAACATAGAACAAAAGAAGCAATAATGACAAAACCCAGAAGAAGCATGGATCAACATCGTAGGAGCTCTAGAAAATAATGAAGAATTTACAGCAAAAACCAAATGCTCAGTTAAGAAAAGCCATCTTTGCCCTTCGTGCATATATGATTACACAACCGGTGTGATCCTATATCACATACAGCCAGAAGAATGAGAAGTTATACTCCATTTATGTATGATGTGTCAAAATGCATTCTACTGTCATGTATAACTAATTAGAACAAATTTAAAAAAGAAAAGAAAGATGAAAACTTCAAGGAAAAAAAAAGAAAAAGCCATCTTCAATAGTAATAAAGTTTGGTGGTGTTTTCACCCTCCACTCCCTGACCCTGTCACATGATGGTATTGGTCTTGAGTAGTGGTAGCTTGGTTATGAATTTTCCACCTCAAAGTGAAGGCAGCAAAGTAGACCTTTTGTAAATTATTGTGTATATTTATACTAATTTCACTGGAGGGATACTTGAAGGACTGAGTTTCTCATCTCTGTTTCATACAACTCTGGATATAAACAGAAAAAGCAATGATCATTTCTACTAAAAACTGTAAGGAGCCAGAAAATCTAAAATAACTATGGGGCAAGAGATTCTGGATGGACACACACAATAGATTATCCAAGACCCAGAAGAGAAACCGAGTCGTGCTCTGTGGGAAATTAGGAAGTTGCGAAAGCAACTGCATATCCAGGGGGATTTAGAAAACTGAGCAAATGCCCAAGCAGGATGCTTGTTCAAAAGATCTTAGAACCCTGAGCTCTCACCTGCTCTCACAGAACGGAGCACACCAGCGCAGAAGCAGCCTGTGAGTAGAGAGAAGGGCAGTCTTCTTGTTTGTCTCTGTGTTTTTGTCTTTTTTAGCTCCTAGCACTCAAAGAAATCTCTATCAGAAAATTAGCTGAAAGCAAACAAAAGGTACAGAAGTAGCATACACAGGTCAAGTAGCAGTCTTTGCAAAAACTTGTGTGGACCACACTTCAGACAGAGCACTGTCTGAATTTATAAAGAACTTAAATTTATAAAGAACTTAAAAAAATTATAAAGAACTTAAAAAACTTTACACCAAAACTACAAAGAAACCAATCAATAAATGGGCTAAGGAACTGGGCAGACACTTCACAGAAGAAGATATACAGGTGATCAACAAATATATGAAAAAGTGCTCATCATCTCTAGTAATTAGAGAAATGCAAATTAAAACCACCCTAACATTTTATCTAACTCCAGTTAGAATGGCTATTATCAAGAACAAAAGCAATAATAAATGTTGGTGTGGATATGGGGGAAAAGGCACACTATACATTGCTGGTGGAGTTGGAAGTTGGTGTAGCCACTCTGCAAAGCTGTATGGAGATTCCTCAGAACACTTGGAATGGACCCACCATTTGACCCAGTTATCCCACTCCTTGGCTTATACCCAGAGAATTTAAAATCAGCTTACTACAATGATACAGCCACATCCAATATTCATAGCTGCTCAATTTACAATAACTAGATTATAGAACTAACCTTGATGCTCTTCAGTTGATGGGGATAAAGAAACTGTGGTATATATACACAATGGAATATTATTCAGCCAAAAAGAAGAATCAAATTATGGCATTTGCTGGCAAATGGATGGAGTTGGAGAAGATCATGCTAAGTGAAATGAACCAAGCCCAAAAAGCCAAAGGCCAAATATTTTCTCTGATAAGTGGAAGATGATACATAATGGGGGGGTGGGGATCCGGGTGGCAGGGAGAGGGGCAAGAGAAGAATGGAGGAACTATGGATGGTGTACAGGAAAATGGGGCAGGAGGGGTGGAGGAAGGAAAGATTAGTAGACTGAGACAGATATCATTACCCTATGTATATGTATGATTGCATGAATGATGTGAATCTACATTGTGTACAATGACAGAAATAAAAGTCATACCCCATTTGTGTACAATGAATCAAAATGCAGTCTGTAAAAATAAAAAATAAAATAATAATAATAAAAATCTTGTGTGGAAAAATCTCAAAACAAATGGACTAAACAGCCTCCACAATGACCAAAACAATGATAACGAAACAGAAAATGTTGGAAATGGAGAAAATACTATTTTCAGTGTCACCACTTCATAAAAATCCAGTGTCGGTTATCAACAGCAACACCAGAAAGGCACACAAAGAAACAGGAAAATGGCTCACTGAAAGGAATCAAATAACTTATTGGCACAAATTGGCTCTGAGGAAGCCCAGATGTTGGACTAACTAGACAAAGATTTTAAAACAACTGTCTTCAGTTTGCTCAAATAGATAAGGGAAAATACAATGAACTGAAGGAAATTTGGGACATGACATATGATCAAAAGGGGAACATCATCAAACTCATAGGAATTATTGAAAAATGATCCACATGGAAATTCTGTAGTTGAGAACTTTAAAAAGTCAAAGTGAAAAACTCCCTACAAAGGATTAATAAGAGATTTGCAGAAGAATCAGTGAACTTGGAGATAAGGACAACCAAAATTGTCTAAAGAGCAGAAAACAAAAAGGAATGAACAAAAGTGAACAGAATTTCAGACAATTGTGGGACATCCTCAAGAAGGTGACCATATACACTATGAGAGTACCAGAAGGAGAAGGGAAGGAGAAAGGGGATGATAAAAAATGGCTGAAGATTTTTCAAATATGAATAAAGACATGAAGCTATGGATCAAATTAGCTCAATAAAATCCAAATTCCATATACACAAAGAGATCCAGATCTAGACACATGAAAATCAAACTGTTTAAAGCCAAATACATAAAATCTTTTTTGGGGGGATAGGGAGGGGATACCGGGGATTGAACCCAGGATACTCCACCACTGAGCCTCATCCCCAGCCCTCTTTTGTGTTCTATTTAGAGTCAGGGTCTCACTGAGTTGCTTAGGGCCTTGCCCTTGCTGAGGCTGGCTTTAAACTTGTGATCCTCCTGCCTCAGCCTCCCAAGCCACAGGGATTACAGACATGTGCCACTGTGCCTGGCAAGACAGAATCTTAAAAGCACAAGAGGAACGGACTTGCTATTCACCAGGGATTCTCAATGCAGTAATCAGGAAATTTTTCATCAAAACTGTAAGCAGAAAGGCAGAAAATTATACATATTATGATTTATTATATATGTATCATATACGTTATATACATGAAATTAAAAAAAAAACATCAGTTTGCATTTGGCAAAATGCAAACATGTTCTTCAAATACGATGGAAGAGTAAGTATAAATTTCCCAGATGGACCAAAACTGAGGGAATTCATCATCACTAGGCCTGCTTTATAAGAAAGAACATTCTTAAATGTTGATCATGTTAAAGAACATTCTTCAGGTTTTAAATGAAGAGATTCTATGTAGTAGCATGAAAGTATATATAGCAAAACTCTCCTATAAAGGTAAATACATGAGCAAATACAAAATGATATTTTAGTTTGCAATTCTGCTTTCATTTTCTATAGGATTTAAAAAGCAAAAGGAAAATATTTTTATATCTATGTTGTTATGCATTCTATGTGTGAATATGTAATCTATGACATCAGGGATATATGAGGAGGATGGAACTTTGTAGGAGTGGAGGAGTTTACATATGAAACTGAGGTTGAGTTGGTATTGATTCAAGTTAGCTGTAACTTTGGGGTGTTACATGCAATCCCCATGGTAGCCACACAGAAAGTATCTATAGAATATACACAAAAGGAAAGGGGAATCAAATAAGTCACTATGAAAATCCACTAAGCACAAAAGAATTCTGTAATAAAGGAAAGGAGGGACAAGAACATATAGAAAGCAAACAGCAGATGCTGAAGACCTTCATTGGTACTGATTTTCAATGTCAATGGATTACATTAAAAAAAATCATAGGTGGACAAAACAGATGAAAAACATGATCTGAGTATCTGCTGCTGTCGAGAAACTTCTTTGATTGAAGACACAAATAATTTGAAAGAGATAGGATTCGCAAAGATATTCCATAGAAATAGCAGCACAGAAGGCTGAGTGACTCCATTAATATAGGTTAAAATCAGCTTTAATTAAAAAACTGTTACAAAAGGCAAATAAGAGCATCTTACATTAACAAAAACATCAATTCACCAAGATGATGCAACAATTATAAACATATATGCACTAAATATCACAACCCTGTTATATTTGAGGCAACACCACAGATTTGAAGGGAGGAATAGACACGTTTTGTAGTAGTCGTTAGTCAATAGTGGATACAGCAATGAACAGAGGATCCATAAGGATTTAGAGGACTTAAGCGGATACACACAGATCATTCCATCCAGTAGAGATTTTCCTCAAGTGTGCATGGCACAGTCTCCAGTGTAGGATATAAATCAGACCACAGACCAGCCTTTAAAAATTAAAAAGATTAAAATCATGCAAAGTAACTCTTCTGACGACAGAAAATGCAGTAGAAATCTGTATGTATAAAGAAATCTGGAAAATTCACAAATACATGGAAATAAAACAACAAAGTGGTTAAACAAGAAGGGAAATTAGAAAATACCTTGAAATAAATGAAAACAGAGCATGCTGAACCTTATGAAATGCACCAAAGGCAGCGATAAAAGTGAAATTTATATCAGTAAATGTGTACATGTGTACATCAAAAAATAAAAACGTCTTTAATCAATAACATAACCATAGACCTTAAGGAACTAGAAAGAAAGTTAATGGAAAGAAAGAAAAAAATATTCAACAATCTCAATTGACAAAGAAAAAAATTGACAAAATTCAACTATTCTTCTTTCTTTCTTTCTTTCTTTCTTTCTTTTTTTTTTGGCACCGGAGACTGAATCACATCCCCAGCCCTTTTGAAATTTTTTATTTAGAGACAGGTTCTCTCTGAGTTGCTTAGGGCCTTGCTGAGCTGCTGAGACTGGCTTTGAACTCACGATCCTCCTGCCTCAGCCTCCAGAGCCACTGGGATTACAGATGTGCATTACCCGGCCTTGCTCAACAATCTTTCTCAATAACAACATTCAGTGAACTAGAAATAGAAAGAAAACTCCTTAGTATGATAAAGGTCCTATGTGAAAAACTTGCATATGCCATTTTATTCAAAGATTAAAGTTGAAAAACTTTTTAAAGATAGAAATCAGACAAGTATTGCCAGCTGTTGTCAGATCTACTCAACATGTTACTGAAAATTCTAAATAGAGCAACAGGTAGAAGAGGGAAAACATCCACAGTGGGAGGGAATAATTTAAGTGGCCTCTCCCAACCCATAACCTGATCTTTTGTGTAAACCACTGTTAAGTATTTCACAACACACTGTCGGAATGGAACAAAGAGCTAACAGAAGGTATCCTCCTCAATTTCCAAAAGGTATCTTCATAAAACCTGTAACTAAAGTCATTGTTAATGCTGAAAGATCGAATGCATCCCTGTAGGATGGGGGGGAAAGCATTTTAGTCCTCACCACTTCTATTTCACATTTTAATTGAGATTATTGCCAACAAAAAAGGCAAGTAATAACAGAAACTAAAGCCTTCTTTCCACATTGGAAAACGTGAAGCACAACTGTATTTATAAATACATGACATCATATATGCAAATATGTTTCCCCATATAGAATCAATATACAAATGCGAGTGTATTTCTTCATATCAGGAACAGGTAACACAAAAATGAAATCAAAAATATAATTTCATTCCTCAAATCTTCAAAATGAATAAAATGCTTAGAAGTAAATGCAAGAAAAGAGATATAAGACTTACATACATGACAGATACCGAACGGCCCATGTAAACAGAATTTAGCTACAGACAGATTGTCCATATTTTTTGAATGGAAAGGTGATACTTTGATGATATTGATTCTCCCCAACATTTCTAGATTTAACAACCTAAAAATCTCAGTATGTGAATATCTTTTTAAATTGACAAGCTGATTCTAAAAATTCTTTAAAAATTGCAAATGACCAAAAATAACCAAACAAAATGTGAAATAAAAGAATAAGATTAGAGGACTTAGACTTCCAAATTTCTTATTTTAAAGCGACTGGATCAAGGATATGTATCTGAGAAACCTGGAGCACACATATTCATGGTCAAATAATTCTCAACAAAGATGCCAAAACAGTTCAATGATTGTCTCTCATATAAATAGTGTAGGACAAATGGATCCCAGCAAGTCAAACAGTTGATGTGTCCCACCACACATATTTAAATAAAAATGAGTCACTTACCCTATGTGAGATTAAAAGTCATGAAATTTCCAAACACTAACATAGGAAAGAATCTTCCTAAAATTATTTGAGGAAAAGAGTCCTTAGATATCAAAAGCACAGTTCATGACAACAACAAATAAAGAAATTGAAATTCATCAAAATTTAAACCTTTAAATCTCTGAAAGTTGCCATCGAAAAGCACAAAGACTGCCAGGGTGTGGTAGAACATGCCTATAATTCCAGCAACTTAGGAGAGGAAGGCAGGAGGACCACAAGTTCAAAGTCAGCCTCGGTAATTTAGTGAGGCCCTGAGCAACTTAGCGAGACCCTGTCTCAAAGTAAAAAATAAAAAGCACTCAGTGTTGAAGGGCTCAAGGGTCCAACCCCTGGTACCATAAATAAATAAACAAATAAATAAATAGTAAAAAACAAGACAAAAACTGGGATAAAATATTTGGAAATAATATATTTGATGATAATGACTTTATTAATGTATCAAGAATACTTACAACTCAATAATTTTTTAATATATCATTTTAAAACTGAGTAAAATATTTGAATAGATGTTTCACCAAAGAATATATATGAATGGCAATGATCACATAAAATAGTAAAGTATTTTTTATTATTAATTCTATGCAAATTATAACAACAATATGCCACTGCACACCAAATAGAATCATTACTTTTTTAAAAAAGACAATTCTGAACTGCCATGTACAATTTGACATATTTTAATATGTCATAATTTGAATAAATAAAATATATTTTTTTAAAAATATGAGAAGAAATAACTCTCATATTTCTTGAGGAAATGTACAACGGTTCAGGCACTTTAGAAAAATCTGGCTGTTATTTAAAAAATTAACAAAACTTAACAAATAACACACCAATTCCATTCCTAGGTGTCTAGGAGAAAATTAGTGACATCCACACAGAGACTTGTGGAGTAAATTTACAGTTAAAGCAGCATTATTCATCAAAGCTCCAAACTGAAGACAATATATTTTTCCCTCAACTGGTGGGTGTACAGACAAAATGTGGTAGATAATCTCCAATTCCATCCATTTATTTGCAAATACCATAATATTATTCTTCTTTATGGCTGAATAGTATTCCATTGTGAATATATACCGAATCTTCTTTATCCATTCATCTGTTGAAGGGCATCTAGGTTGGTTCCACAGTCTAGCTATTGTGAATTGAGCTGCTATAAACTTTGATGTGGCTGTGTTACTGTAGTGTGCTAATTTTAAGTCCTCTGGGTATTATGGCATTAGCAGACAAAATGGATGGAATTAGAGATCATCATGCTAAGTGAAATAAGCCAATCCCAAAAAAACAAAGGCCGAATGTTTTCCCTGATAAGCAGATGTTGATATAGAATCTGGTTGAGGGGAGGGTGAGAGAGGAATGGAGAATCTTTAGATTATGTAGAGGGAAATGAGAGGGGGAGGGGTGGGGGCATGAAAAATGGTGCAATGAGACAGACATCATTACCCTATGTACATGTGTGATTAACAAGAATGATATGAATGTACATCATGCACAACCATAGAATGAAAATCTGTACCCCATGTGTGTTCAATGAATCAAAATGAAATCTGTAAAAATAAAATAAATAAATAAATAAATAAATAATAAAAATGTGATAGATCCATATAACAATGTAACACTGTTCGGCCATCAAAAGGGCTCATTATTGATAAAAAGTTAAGTAATGAAAGAACAGAAATATTATACTAAGTAAAAAGACTCAGATACAAAGGACCACATTTTATATGTTTCAATCTATATGAACATTTTAGTAAAGGAAAAGCATACAGAGAGTAGAGCATTTGTTTTCCAGAGCTAAGCATGGAGGTAGTGATTGACTGCGAAAGACAGGTATCTTTAGAGGGAAACTGAGAGGTTCTAAGACTGAATCATGGGATGTTTGTAGAACTCTGTGAAGATACCCCAAACCAAAATTTACCCATTTACATGCACACATTTAAAACTGTCTATAGCTCTTATTACAATGCACTTTCCTCATCTCTCTCCCACTAAAATATTATTTCCTGTGTCTTTTTATAGAATTTGCAATTATCTTTGCATTCTCTTTGTTAATAATGAATGTTATTCATTATTCTCTAATTGTACTCAGATCAATAACTTTCCTGCAATGTAGTAAAACAAGAAGGGCACAATTAAAATACTGAAGGAATATTGGTGTGGGACGGTGTACATGCCCTTGGAATGTGTGCTCAGGAAAGTCTTTAGGGTAGCGACGTTGGAAAGGGAAAAGGAAATAGGTGGATATGGTCTTCAGGGTTTGAGATGGATGGTAGAGTCTACATATGAGAGCCATTCATAAGCAAAGGCACAGAATAGAAAATCTCCACTGCATATCCAGAAAACACCAACAACTGCAGCTTCCTATTAGTGAGGTTCTGAAAAGAAGTTAAGACCGTTGGCCAGATGGATTGAGGCTGGGACCTCCAATTGGTGACAGAGCTGTACATTTCTGGAAAATCTAGGCATCAAAGAGTTACCTTGTTTTTTATTTTTTATTTTTTATTTTTAAATTTTTGGAACCGGAGATTGAACTCAGGGGCACTCTGCCACTGAGCCACATCCCCAGCCCTATTTTGTATTTTATTTAGAGACAGGGTCTCACTGAGTTGCTTAGGGCCTCATCGTTGCTGATGCTGTATTGAACTCGAGATCCTCCTGCCTCAGCCTCCCGAGTGGCTGGGATTACACACACCTGGCGAAGTTACCTTGTTTTTGAGTAGGAAATTTACATCTCATTTGAAGAGGTGTAATTATTATTTCAAAGGTTCCTGAAGTGTATTTTAGATTCTGTTATGTGTTCTTAGGTTGCTTTCATAAAACTTAATAGATTATTGTTCTGGAATGAGCACACGGACCAATGTTCTCATGTACGTATATTTACCTTAACATGGAATAAAATTAATAAACTGTTTCACCTTGGTTGTTGGTAAAAGTCAATTCACAAAACTCTTAAAATTAAATCGTTAAATACTGGAGGTCATGTGATTATTAGAAAAGAAGATAAGTTCAAGAAGACAAGCCCGAGAGTCCTGCGTTCCTGTCATCTGTAATAAAGTAAGAGAAACATCTTTGTCTCCTGAATTTATTTTTAAGAGAAATTAAAAGTAACCATAGGCTGTGGGGTCTTTTGAGTGTAAAATATTAATCAAGAAGTAGAGTTTTCTTTCCAATAATGGATTTTTAACATCTTCTAAATTTTAGCCAAGTTAGAAGAGTCCCTTGTTTCCTCCCCTATATCTTTATGACAACTGTAAAATTTCAGTCCCTAAATTAGACACTTTCTTCTTCTAGGATCCTGAATGATTTGAAGTGTGAGATCTTTTACTGTCTGCTAAATACCCCTGGAATGCACTTCTTCCACTCACTACTTAACATATCTTTTTGTTTTACACCTGGAATAATTGAAATTTCTTTTAACTGTTTATCATATGTTTTATTAGTATGTCCAATAAATTAAAGGCTCAAAGAACAGAGAAAGATGCCATTGTGCTTAGTGATTATGATCATGTTTGGAAGGGAGGTAATTATTGATTACAGATTATTATTTCGAACGTTGCAACCTTAAAATATGTAATTATTTCTAATGTTGACTTCTTAATTAGTGTATTTGCAACTCCTTGCTGAAACACAATTCTATGTCTTGTCAAATTTATATTCTCCTTTTATAGGGCTCTAGACTATATTTCTTTACCACCCTTAATTTTTTTTTTCTTGCATTTTCCTTATTCAGACACAATAATGAGAATGGAAAGTAGAAATTTAAGTGAAGGTAGTATGCTTTTAGTGTATGTATGAATATAATAAAACAGCTATTCTTCCTGGTGTTTGGTCATATTCAAAATGTCAGCTTTATTTTAATTTGTCTTTCTAATGACAAAATTTAATCCATCTGGTTTTATGTGAAATAGTGGGAAATAAAATAGGGAATTATAATGCAAAAATCGTGACTTAGGAAAAATTCTGGACTTAGGTCTTTCTGAGTCCCCTTTATTGAGGTGTCCTGACTATGCGTGTTCCCATGACCTCCTGTGCTCTTCAGGACATTTTCATAAACCCCCTAAAGTGCTTTCAACCTTTATTAATAAAACAGGGGTGCTATCAATACTTCTAATAATTTTAGAGAATTCACAGGAAAAATATTGAGTCCATTACCTGGCAGACTTTTTAGCACTGATTTAAAATGTATACATTTACAATTTCTACCTAAGAAATTAGCGACTAAGATTCGATGAATCTTAAAATATATTCGTTTCGTTATATGTAGAAGTGATATTAGTTAAACACATCAATATAACTGTGGGAGACGCTGGATAAATTAAAAACGAAAGGGAAAATAAAAAGCAAGCCCAAAGTTTATATTTAACTAAGGGAACATAGATGCTAAAACAGAAAATTCTGCAACGGAATAATCTGAACTTATTCAGTTCTCTGGGAAGATTTTCATTTTTTTCAACAAGCTCTATTCACATAAAAAAAATTCAATTCCGTTTATTAACAGTTAGCGTATCATCTTGAAATGAAGCTCATTGCAATCTAAAATGGGCTCTGTGAGGAGCTAATGAGCAAGCTCCTGCCTGATATTGACAATTAATCAGCCATAAAAGCATTTAGGAGCAAGACCCATTGACAAGCATGTAGGCTCATGCAGACTTCAGTGAAACATGATATGTGAACATATTTGTCTAATTGTACATCAGGTTTTTTGAACAAATTCCCACCAAAACACTTAATTATCTACAGAGGTGATGCATCCGTTTCTGAATCCGTAGGAAGCTTTTTGGTTTTGCTGTAACCATATATAATGGATTAAATGAAGTTTTATTAGGCTTTGTTGCCAGTTTTCCCATTTTAATTGCTATAGCAACCTGAAGCCAAAGTTGGATCATTGGATAGAGTAACTGAGCAATTAAAAGGGACCATCATTGTGCCCTGATTATCCTCAGCCCTTAAGGAAAAACAAGTGTTTAAAATAATTGGAATTCTGGAATGTACAAAAAGAATGTTGCTTTTTTTTTTTACACTGAAATTCAGGAATTGTAAATCAATTGGCATTTATAATTTATCTTTAAAAGCTTTTAGTTGAACACATTCAAAACATATATTGCATCTCAACAGTGAACATGAGAAATGAGTGCTTTATCTCATAATTAATAAACATCTTACGGCTGAGTTTGCGCTGACACATGGAGCTTGGGAAGCCACAGAACATACCTGTTGTGTGGTTTTATTCTTTTTAAAAAAATCTTGATTGATTTGTGAAGTCATTTTGCAATATTTAGGCTATCTATATGTTTTGTTTTGTTGATAGGGAAGTTGGGGGATAATCTCTCCCCTATTCCCCTTCCCACTAAGTGATGTTTAAGTCTTTTCGCAGTTTTTCTAATATTTTTAATTTCTACAACAATAGAAGGAAAACAAATGTTGTATGTTAAGTGTTGTAGCCTTTGCTACCATGGAAGATGAACTAGTCCCAGGTACTCTTTGTGTTCTTTAGCAATACATTTGTTCATAAGTCGGAATATAGTACCGACTATAGTATATTAGTAGAGTATACTAATGTTTTAGGCTGATTTGATCTTTCTAAATTTAGAAGCCCTTCATTTTCAAAGGGGATTCCAAAAGAATATTGCTTCTTTGCAAATTGTTAGGAAGATTTCTAGCATATTAATGGAAAAAAAGACTCAGTCAAGAATAAAATTGATAAGTAGAATAGAATACTACACCAGAAGGGATTTGGAGGCAGAAACCCAATGGATTAAGACAACTTGGAAGTAACTGAAAATCAGAAGAAGGTTGTGTTCCAGAATATAGAAAAACAAGTGTTCTAATAAATAACTTTAATACTACATTGTATGGAAATGTGGATTTGCACAAAAGATAAGTTAGTATACTATTATTAACTGTGTGAAAATTCTGACATTATTATTGCTTTATAGTTTTAGGTCATATATTCCATTTAAAATGCAAGCACGATTAAGAATGGTTCGTTCACTAAGTCATTGAGAGAAATGTGTTGATAGGAGAATGAACTGATTTAAGTTCCATGTGAAATTTAGAATTCCAACTTAACGCATATTCTTATTCTTCTGCCTTGATGTAGGTTCTCCAAACTTCTAAATAAAATATCAATAGAAGTAAAATAATAAGGAAATAACAAAAAAAATCATAGACAGCCTATTATAAATAATTGAGAGATACAAGACCTATCTTATATACATTATCTAAGTTGAATTAAGAATCACTTGTAAACACAGATGGCTGAATCTTATTGACCAAACTTCCCCCTAAGGTCCTCTAGTCCATTTCCCTTAGCTCGCTCCAGGATTATAAATTCTACCCCTTTTATTTCAGTGGAGTGGAGTTTGACCTTCTCCCCCTTTGGCATAATTTTGAATAATAAAAAAAGAAAGAATCACGTGTATGTTTCCACTTAGATAATGTAAAAAAGATAGTTTGAAGTAGATAGAGATGCTCCATGTTACCTAGAGTTTGGGTAACTGCATAGAGCAGGTATAATAAAATAGCTCAGGGTGGTAACTCTTCTCCAAATTCTTCCTCCCAAAATCCCCTTTCTTTTAACATGCATTCCAACATGACAGCTTCAACTCCCACGAAGCCACGGGGCAGACACAGGATCACATGTTTGGATGAATTATGTTGTGGGGTGTGGCCCAGATTCAAGGTTCTGAGAGAGAACAGATAGAAACAGATAGAAAGAACCAGGGGGAAATTCGATGCTGAAATCATGGTTTTTAGACCTATTAGTTCAGTGAGGGCTGGCATTGCTGCCACTCTGTTCACCAAAGCTCCCTTTGTAAATGCTGGCTAAGGCTGAAAATCAGTCTGCAAACTTCAGTAGGTCCTTCAGCTGATCAATGCATTCCAACACATAGGTAGACAGACATATTGGTCAGTAGGTCTGCACCTGCTGAAAAACATTAAATCAGGACCTCAAACCAGGGTGAGGTTGAAAACCATAGAAAACAATGAGTTGAGTAAACACAGAGATTTAAAAATAAAAATGAAAAACCATCAATATGGCCAGGCATGGTGGCGCACACTTGTAATTTCACCTACTTGGGAGGCTGAGGTAGGAGGATCACAAGTTCAAAGCCAGCCTCAGCAATTTAGTGAGGCCCTAAGCAACTTAGCAAGACCCTGTGTCAAAATCAAAAATAAAAAGGGCTGGGAAGGTGGCTCAGAGGTGAAGCACCCCCAGGTTTAAAAAAAAAAAAAAAGCCTATCAATGTCACAGAAGTGGATAATTAACTTGAAGACACAAATGAAGGCTAAACCTCTCATTGCATGTAAATACCACAGAAATAGAAAATGTTAGAAGAAATAATTTCTAGAATAATTCAGCCAAATAAAGTAACAAAGTAACACATTAAGTCTGGGAATGAAAATAACTTCAGGATAAAACAACAGATTCAGATTAAAATGGAATTGGGTGAGATGTATAAAAAGGAAGGGCAATTTGGCAATGTTTCTCAAAAATGCAAAAACAAAACATAGGGAAAACAGAAAGTTTCTGAAATCTAGAAATGGTTACTTTTAGGAATTTATCCTTCAAACGTATTCATTTCTGTAGAAGAAACTTACATAAAAGTATTTGGCAGAATTATTTGTATTAGCTAAAGGTTGGACACAATCTAGACGTCTAACACAAAGGAACCAGTTGTTTAATTATGTAAATCCATTTAATGCAACATTATACAAACATTAAAAAGATTGAGGGACACAGTCATATTGAAATGAGGAATGATCTCTAAGGAGTATCATTTATTGAAACAGAAGCAAGCTGTAAAGCATAATATATATATATATATATGTATATGTATATATGTGTACACACACACACACACACACACACAGAAAGGCAAAATTGAATCCACATGGAAATCATAGAACTTCGTGAGACTTTTTAACTAGTTAAGTGGAAGGCAATAATCAATCACTTTCTCAATGCAGGGGAAATTGACATTGAGATGAAAACTATAAAAGAATCAGAAATTGAAGGGAAGAAAACAGATTCAATCTAAAAATATTTGTTATTTATAAGAAAAATTTAGAATCTATAATATAAGAATTTTTTAGCTAAAAAAATAATTCAAAGAAACTGAAAAGAATTCAAAACTGAAGGAATTCAAAGAATTCATTGAATGATAAACAGCGTTGTGAACATATGGGGTCCATACTTTCAAATAAAAGAACAAAGAAAATAATATTGTAGCTACTCAGGTAAGAGATATTCACTTACAAAGATGATACATGGTTTCGAACTTCATTTCTGCAATATTAAAAAGGAAATTAGTGTGACAACATAAAAGTGAAGTAATTGTCATGATTTCGAAATTATGTTTTACCCAAACTGTTATCCTGATATTGAATATATATATATATAAATGACAGGATGATCTCAGAAACATATAAATAATTGTCACACATATGACCAAAAAAAATCACGAAATTGTAACCGAAATATTGATTGGTACGATTTTAAGAAGCAAATAGCAATATTATTTCATACAAAGCAAATTTTATGTCCAAAAATAACTGATTTCTTTAGATACCAATGCTCACGGACATCTGGTGAAGATTGTAGCCATTAATATTTGTGCGCCAAATGAGTAGAAAATTATTAGAAATATAAATGTAAACTGAGAAACACAGTATCTCTTGGAAATCCTTCCTCCACCTTCATCCTTCCTTAAAAGGGCAACAGATAAACACAAAATACTTAGAAAATGTAATCTGGATTCTTAGGTAGACGTCTTAACAACAGAAAATGTTTGCTTTCCTGAGTTTACATGAAAACTGGGCCTCCTCAAAGCTCATCTCCACTTCCATAGTACATAAACATCATCTATACCAGATTCCAATGGAATTTAAAATACTATTAGAGCAACAATAAATAAATAAATAAATAAATAAATAAATAAACAAATTACTATAATAAAAACAATGTTGTTTTAAAACAAGCATTTTAAAATAAGAAAATTAAATATCTACTGAGTCAAAGATGTAATCTGATGCTAACCAAGTGTAAAATGAACTCACTTCTTGCTAAAGTGACATGTGGCCAAACTGAAACTTAACTCACTGATGTGTGAGATCTGACTGTAAGATAATAATTTCTTCCCAGAAATCAGGAGACAGATGATAGCCAAATCCCATTAAGCCATCAGGATTTAGCCTACAACACTACAGAGAAATTAAACTTGAAATGATCAATCCAATATTTGTTCCTTTTTCCTGTGTTCCTCTGTTTTTTTTTTTTTTAAGTGCCTATAAAATTCACTCACTCTGTTTAGCTCATTAGAGCTCCTTTCTAGTTTGTAGACTGAATGCTACTCAGTTCTTGAATAACTAATAAGCCAATTAGATCTTTGAAACTGAATTTGTGGAAATATTGTTTCTTTTAACAGTGACAACCATGAATTTTTAAAGAAATAACAAAAACGATACCACATTTCATGAAACCTATGTGACACCTCCCAAATAAGATATTTTTTTCAAATACTTATATTATAAAGCAATAATCAGAGTTGTTCAAATTTCAAAGAATATTTTTAAAAAAGAATTGGCAGTTAGGGACCATCATGTTTTTGTTTTACTTCTTCTTTACATTTTTGACACATTTTATTTATTTTTAGTTCATGAACTTTCCTTTGTTACATCAGTTTTAGTTTCACAGCTGAACTGCATGGGGGAGAATAAGGAGAATTCCGGCACATTTCCATTCCCACGCAGGACATCCCGTGCTGACATCTTGCACCAAAGCCACACCTGTTCTAAAAAATTAACCAACATTGACACATCATTAGGAGCCAAAGTCCAAAGTCAAGGTTCATTCTTCATGTTGCACATTCTATGGGATTTTACAAATAAATGTTGACATGTGCTCCACAGTAGTCGTATTCAGAAGGTACCCTGCTATAGAAATGCTCTGTCTCCTGTCTGTTCATCTCTCCTTTGCACCAAACCCTGGGACAATCACTGATCTTTTTACTATCTCCATATTGTTGCTTTTTCTAGAATGTTGCATAGTAATAATCATATAGAACGTGAGCTTCTGAGCTTGTCCTCTTTAACTTAATACTGCGCCTTTAAGTTTCTTACATGTCTTTTCATGACCTGACAGCTAAGTTCCTTTCAATGCTGAGTAATAGTCCATTGCCAGGATATAGCACACTCCCTCCATTCCCTCACTGAAGGACATCCTGGTGACTTCCAGGTTTTGTCAATTATGAATACAACTTGAACATGTGCCTCATGGAGAAAATGTTCCTATTGCGTTGGGTAAATACCAAGGATTGTGATTGCCACACAAGAGGATGTTGGGTTTTCTAAGAAACCAACAAGCTCTCTTCCAAAGTGGTTGTTACACTTGCCTTCTTACCAATGCATGACGACAATCTTCTCATGGTTTGGTGCTATCAGTGTTTGGGATTTCAGCCACTCTAAGGGGTGTGGAGGTGACTCAATTCCCTAATGCTACATGATGTGGAGCAGCTTTCCTATGCTTACTTGCCATCTGTCTGTCTTCTTTGGTGAGGTGTCCTTTCTTCTTGCCCATTTTTTAAAATTTATTTATTTATTTATTTGTAGTGCCAGTAGGTTCAACCCCTGGTATTGAAAAACAAAACAAAACTAAAAATACCTAATTTTAACCTTAAATTCACTCTGCTTGGTGGGCCTGGGTCTGAAATACCAGGCATGGTTCCGCACACCGCCCCCTGACATTAATCTCACTGTGCCAAGGAAAGAACCCTCAGAGCTGATCCCTATCTTAACCTTAAACCTAACCATTACCCTAACCCCAGCTCTAATCCTAACAGTAACCTTGACAACTCCAACTTTAATCCTTGCTTGCTCTAACCCAAATCCTGACCTAACCTCATTCCAACCATAATCCTTATGTTGATCATCTTTCTTGTTTTATTGGTTCTTTTTAATTATACATGACAGAAAAACCCATTTGGATATGATTATACAGCAGAGAATATATCTTTTTTTCACAATGTAGATTCACATGATTCATATAATCTTACATATACATAGGGTAATACTCTCCGTCTCAGGCTACTATCTTTCCTTCCCCCACCCACTCCCTCCCATTTCCTCTACACCATCCATACTTCCTCCATTCTTTTCTTATCCCCTCCATAACCCCTCCCCCCTGTTATCTGTCAGCATCCACTGATCAGAGAAAGCATTCGGCCTTTGGTTGTTTGGGCTTGGCTTATTTCACTTAGCATGATATTCTCCAACTCCCCCCATTTGCCTGCAAATGCCATAATTTTATTCTTCTTTTTGGCTGAGTAATATTCCATTGTGTATATATACCACTGTTTCTTTGTCCATTCATCTACTGAAGGGCATCTAGGTTGGTTCCACAACCTAGCTATTGTGAATTGAGCAGCTATGAACATAGATGTGGCTGCACTCCTATACTTTGCTGATTTTAAGACCTTTAGGTATAAACCAAGGAGTGGGATAGCTGGGTCAAATGGTGGTTCCATTCCAAGTTTTTTGAGGGATCTCCATACTGCTTTCCAGAGTGGCTGCACCAATTTGCAACTCCACCAGCAATGTATGAGTGTGCCTTTTTCCCCACATCCACGCCAACACTTGTTATTGCTTGTGTTCCTGATAATAGCCATTCTAATTGGAGTTAGATGAAATCTTAGGGTGGTTTTAATTTGCATTTCTCTAATTACTAGAGATGATGAGCATTTTCATATATTTGTTGATCACTTGTATATCATCTTTTGTGAAGTATCTGCCCAGTTCCTTAGCCCATTTATTCTTGCCCATTTTTAAATGAAGTTGTTCCTTTCCTAATTATTCAGTTTTAAAGGCTCTTTTTTATATTTGGATGGGAGTATTTTATCAAATATGTCTTGTGCAAGTGTCTTTTGTCCCCCTCATTCTCTTGACATTGCCCTTCCTTTATAGAGCAGAAGTTTGTATTTCTTGTGGAGTTCAACTTAGTTATTCCTTTCCTGTATTTGTGCCTTTGGTGTTACACCACGAAAAGTCATCAATGTTTTCCACCTATGATCTTCTAGGGATTTTTTGTTCAGCATTTCTTGTTTAAATCTTTGATGCACTTGGAAATAATTTTCTGAAGAGTGTAAAGTCTTTATCTAGATTCACTTTTTTTGCATTAGAATGTTCAGTTATTCCAACACCATTTGTAGAAAAAACTAACTTTGCTTCATGGTATTGCTTTTGCCTCTCTGTCAAAGAACCGTTGGCTAAACTTGTGTGTGCATTTCTGGACTTTTTATTCAGTTGCATTCATCTATTTCTTTTCTTATTTTTTATTTGTTCTAATTAAGTTGTACATGACAATAGAATGCATTTATACATTTTGACAGATAATATATAAATAGAGTGTAATCTCTCATTTTTCTGATTGTGCGTATTGTAGGATCACATTGGTCATGCAGTCATAAATGTACATGAGGTAATAATGTCTGCTTCACTCTACTGTCCTTCCTACTATTGATTTATTTTTTATTCTTTTGCAAATACCATGCTTTCTTGAATATCAGGGTATTACAGAAGTCTTGAAATCTGGTAGGGTCAGTTCTTCAAATTTTTTCTTCTTCAATATTAAATTGGCTCTTCCAAGACTTCTTCCTCTCCAAATAAACTGTAGAATCAGTTTGCTTATATCAACATAATAACTTTCTAGAATTTTGATTGAGCTTACATTGAATCCATATATCAAGCTTGGAATTACAATCTTGGCTGTACTGCATGTTTCTATCCATGAAAATGGAATATCTCTCCAATTGTATAGTTCTTTTTAATAACATAGATTAGAAACTTTCAATCTTCCTCATAAGGATCTTGTACATATTTTGCTAGATTTATATGCAAGTATTTCATTTTGAAGGATGCTAATTTAAAGGATGTTGTGTTTTTAAGTTCAAATTCCTCTTGTTCATTGTTGGTATACAGGAAAGCATTTGAATTTTCTTTATTAACTATGTATCATGTGACATTTCTATAGTGCTTATTAGTTCCATGAGCTTTTGCTGATTCTTTCAGATTTTCCACATTAAAATACACAATCTGTGAAAAAGGACTGTTTCATTATTCCTTCCCAAATTTTGTTTGTTTATTTTGTTTTTGTTTGTTTGTTTCTTTTTTTGTTTTTTAATTTATTTATTTAGATTCATTGTACACAAATGGAGTACAGCTGTTGTTTCTCTGGTTGTACACAAAGTAGAGTCACACCATCTGTGCATTCGTACATGTACACAGGACAATGATGTCCATCTCATTCTGTTATTATTCTTACCCCCCACCCCGACCCCACCACTCCCTTCCCTCTATGCAATCTAGTCTTCCTTTATTCTTGCTTCCCTTCCACTCCGCATTATGCATCATCATTCACTTATCAGAGAGATCATTCAGCCTTTGGATTTTTGGGATTGGCTGTTCTCACGTAGCATGACAATTTCCAACATCATCCATTTACCTGCAAATGCCATAATTTTATTCCTCTTTTTGACTGAGTAATATTCCATTGTGTATATATACCACAGTTTCTTTATCCATTCATCTATTGAAGGGCATCTCATCTAGGTTGGTTCCACAATCTAGCTATTGTGAATTGAGCAGCTATGAACATTGATGTGGCTGCATCACTGTAGTAATCTGATTTTAAGTCCTTTGGGTATAGGCCAAGGAGTGGGATAGCAGGGTCAAATGGTGGATCCATTCCAAGTTTTCTAAGCAATCTCCACACTGCTTTCCAGAGTGGCTGCACCAACTTGCACTCCCACCAGCAATGTATGAGTGTACCTTTTTTCCCACATCCTCGCCAACACCTGTTGTTGCCTGTGTTCTTAATAAAAGACATTCTAATTGTGGTAAGATGAAATCTTAAGTTGGGTTTGATTTACTTTTCTCTTATTACTAGGGATGTTGAACATTTTTTCATGAATCTGTTGATTGCTTGTAGATCTTCTTCTATGAAGTGTCTGCTCATTTCCTTAGCCCATTTATTGATTGGGTTATTAGTATTCTTGGTGTAAAGATATTTGAGTACTTTGTAGATTCTGGAGATTAGTGCTCTATCTGAAGTGTGTATGGCAAAGATTTTCTCCCACTCTGAAGGCTCTCTCTTCACATTGTTGATTGTTTCCTTTGCTGAGAAAAAGCTTTTAGTTTGACTCTATCCCAATCATTGATTCCTGCTTTTATTTCTTGTGCTTCAGGAGTCATGTTAAGGAAAATCAATCGAACAAAAGAGGTGAAAGACCTCTACGATGAGAACTACAGAACACTAAAGAAAGAAATTAAAGAAATCTGAGAAGATGGAAAGATCTCCCATGTTCTTGGACAGGCAGAATTAATATTATCAAAATGACCATACTACCAAAAGGGCTATACAAATTCAATGCAATTCCAATTAAAATCCCAATGACAGACCTCATAGAAATAGAGCAAGCAATCATGAAATTCATTTGGAGGAATAGGAGACCTAGAATAGCTAAAGCAATCCTTAGCAAGAAGAGAGAAGCGGGGGGTATCACAATACCAGACCTTCAACTATATTACAGAGCAATAGTAACAAAAACAGCATGGTATTGGCACAAAAATAGACAGATCAGTGGTACAGAATAGAGGACACAGAGACAAACCCACATAAATACAGGTATCTCATACTAGACAAAGGAACCAAAAACATATAATGGAGAAAAGATCACCTCTTCAACAAATGGTACTGGGAAAACTGGAAATCCATATGCAGCAAAATGAAACTAAGCCCCTATCTCCCACCCTGCACAAAACTCAACTCAAAATGGATCAAGGACCTAGGAATTAGACCAGAGACCCTGCACCTAATAGAAGAGAAAATAGGTCCAAATCTTCATCATGTTGGCCTAGGACCAGATTTCCTTAACATGACTCCCAAAGCACAAGAAATAAAAGCAGAAATCAATAATTGGGATAGAGTTAAACCAAATTTTGAAATTGGTAAACAATTTATACATTCTTGAGATGAATCCTACTTGGTTCTGTTATGTAATTATTTTCCATTCTCTTGATTAAGTTTGCTAATATTTTCTGTGGGATTTTTACATCTATTTTCATGACAGATATTAGTAAAAGTTTTATGCTCCCAAACTATCCTTGACCAGTTTAGTTACAGGAATAATGTTGGCTTTAAACAATGAGTTAGGAAATATTCTCTCTGTTTCTATCTTCTGAAAGAGATTTGAAGAATTTGTATAATTTCTTTCTTAAATATTTGCTAAGATTTTTCAACCAACACATATGATCCCAATGATACCTTTTTGGGAAGGTTATTAATTTTTATTTAAATTGTAATAAGAGATAAAGACATGCAGATTATCTATTGCGGCTTATGTAAAGTTTTATCAGAGAGCTTCTTTTCAGGAATTGGTCCATTTTATCTAAATTACAAATTTTGTGGTTATAGCATTGTTCCTAATATTGCTTTATTATCCCTTTAATGTCTCTGAGGCCTGAAATCATGACCACTCTTTCGTAGTGCTATTGATAATTTATATCCTTTCTCTTTTTTGCTTAGGCAGCCTGGAAAGAGGCCAATTTCATTGACCTTCCTTTTTGTTTTGCAAATTTTATCTATTAATTTCTTATTCTTTAATTAATTTATCCTTTAATCTAATTATTATTATTTCCTTTTTTGTGCTTACTTTGCATTTAATTTGCTTTACTTTACTAGTTTCCAAAGGTGGGAACTTAGATTATTCATTTTAAATCATTCTTTGTTAATATGTGCATTCAATGCTATAAATTTTCCTCTTAGTACTGCTATTGCTGCATTCCACAAATTTTGGTAAATTGTGCATCTATTTTCATTAGTTTAAATATTTTTAAGTTTCTTAATTTTTTCCAATCCATCTCTTAATTAGAAATATGTTGTTTCATCTTTGATGACTTTGAGATCTTCCGACTATCTTTTGTTATTGATCTTAGCTTCCATTAATTGAGGCAACATCAATGTTAATGTTGTCTGAGAGCAGACATTGTATAATTTCTATTCTTTCAAATTTACAAAGGTGTGTTTATTGTCCAGAATGAGGTCTATCTTAGTGAATGTTTCACATGAACTTGAGAAGAATGTACGATTGACTGTGTTGGATGAAATATTCTATAGTATTCAATTTTAAACAGAAGATTGAAGATTTTGTTACAATTGACTATATCCTGCTGATTTTCCACCTACTATAACTGTCCTCCATTTCTGATACATGGGAGTTAAAGTCTCTAACTAGAATAATGGACTCTTCCAATTGTCCTGGTAGTTCTATCAGTTTGGGATCATATATTTTGGTGCACTTTGACTGTTGCCTTCTTGGATTGTCAATCCCTTTATCATTATGCAATGCTTCTATTTTATCTTTGATGATTTTTTTGGAAGTCTACTCAGTGTGGAATTATCATAATTACACGTGCTTTCTTTTTATTAATGTTAGTATCACATTTTTCCATCACATCTACTTTTATTCTACTTGTATCTTTAATTCACAGCATAGATGTTTAAAGTGATTATTGATAGATTTGGAGTAACATCTACCATATTTGTTACTGTTTTCTATTTGTTGCCCTGTTCTTCATTTTGTTTTTATCTTCTGCCCTTGCTATGCCTTTGTGGTTTTAATTGAGCAACTGATATTATTCCATTGTCTCCCTTCCTTAGCATTTCAGTTACAATTTTTGAAACATTTTAATGGTTTCCCTAGACTTTTCATATGCACTTATAACTCATTTAAATCAACTTTCAAGTAACAACTATGTCATTTCATTGGTAGTACAAATATCTTTTAGTAATAAAATATACCCCATCATTTCTAATACTTTGAATAATTATTGTCATTATCTCACTTATACATAAGTATACATACATACATAATCAAGTATATTCTTGATCTAATTGTTATTTGTTTGATCTTTTAAGAAAAATAAATTTTAATTTTACCTCCACTTATCCCTTTTCCAGTGCTCTTCCTTTCTTCCTTCATTTAAATCTAAATTTCTGATCTATACAATTTTCTGTCTCTATAATGAACTTTTAAAAAATTGACAATAATGATGTACTGGCAACAAATTATTTCAATTTTTGTTTGTCTGAGAGTCTTAATTTCTCTCTCAATTTTGAAAGATAATATCACATGGAGCAGAATTCTTGGGTAATGCTTATATTGTTCACTCCTAATGTTTGAACTATGTTACACAACTCTCTTCTTATTAGAATGATTTCTAAGATGTTGGATGTTAATTCTTAGCTCCTCTATGGGCAAGGTATTCTTTTATCTGATTTCTTTGAAGATCTTTTTATTTGTTTTTGATTTTCTATAGTTTAAATATTACATGCCTAGGTATTTTGGCATTTATGCCACATGGTGTACTCTGTGCTTCCTGGGTTTGTGGTTCATAGTCTGTCATTAATTTAGGGTAAATTCTCAGTCACCATTGCTTCGGATATTGCTAATCTTCCTTCCTCTCTTCTTCTCCAAATATTTCCATGCTGTATATGTTATACACTTTGTAGTCATCCCACAGTCTTTGATATTTAGTACTGTTCTTTTTTATTCTTTAATTTCTCTTTTTTCTTCAGTTTTGGAAATTTCTATTGATTTTTCTACAAGGTCAGAGATTCTGTCCTCAGCCATGTCCAGTCTTCTAAATGACTCAACAAATGAAATTTTCATTTGTGCTGTTTTTGATCACTCATAATTATTTTTAATTTTTTTATTAGAATTTAAATATCTCTGGTTACATTATGCCATTTTTCTTTAGTTCCCCATGGCATATTAATTATAACTAAATATAATTAAAAATTCCATATTCTTGTCCTGTCTGACTCTGATTCTGATGCTTGCTCAATCACTTCAAACTGACCACTATTTGCCTTTTAGCATGCCTTGATTCTTTTAAAAATCTGAACATGATGTGTTGGGTGAACTCTGGTAAATAGCTGTTAGCAGTGTGTAGGAAAGGTTGAGGGAAGGAAAGCATTTCAATCCTGTGTCCCTGGACCATGAACTTCACAAGTGTTTCCCATGCCCACCATCCTCCAAGATGAAAGGATGGCTTCAGAGGGCTAGGACTGTTCGTTTCTCTTCCCCCATGTGAAGTCTAGAGCTAGAAGAAATTGTGTACTTCCATTCCTCCAGATAGACTAGTAGTCTCTGATAAACCCCAGCAGATTCATGCCTGGTAAGATAGTCTCTTCCAAGGGCAGACCTCACTCTTAAGAATAGAATGCTAGGAAAGATGGTGGAATGAGACAGACATTATTCCCGTATGTACATGTGTGATTACATGAATGGTGTGAATCTACATTGTGTACAACCAGAGAAATGAAAAGTTGTACCCATTTGTGTACAATGAATCAAAATTCAGTCTGTAAAAATAATTTAAAAAAATAATAGAATGCTATGGTGTATTTACAAATACTCATTTTCTTCTTATTCCTCTAGAGGCTATTTTTCTCTGATTCATTGTGAGAATCTGTCAAAGTTCACATTTGTAGAATTCATGAACACAAGAGGGATCCTTTGGTGACTGGATACCTGTGTTAGTCAGCTTTCAGTTACTAAATCAAAATATCTAAGGTAATCAACTTATAAAGAGAAAAGCTTATTTTGGTTGAGGGTTTTGGCGGTTTCAGGCCATGATCAATTGTCCCCATTGTTTTGGGTCTGTGGCAAGGCAGCTCATTCATGGCAGGAAGGCAGTGGGGCAAAACCAATGACTTCATGGCCAAGAAGCCAAAGAAAAAGAAGGGTTTAGGTTCTCACAGGCTCTTAGAGGACACACCCCTAGTTGTCTAAGTCCCTCCTACTAGTCACTTCCCAGTGGTTCCACCACTCACAACACCACTGACCTACTGGCCACATGATTGACACATGGGTCTTTGGGAGACATTCAAGATTCACATTATAGCAGTACTTCTGGAGGTCTTCACTGTCAGACGAGCTCACATGGACCCCAGCACCTATTCAGTTACAGTGTGGTTTGTCCTACCTTGGCACTGCTCCCCATGTTGATCTCTAATTGTGGGTTTCTGCTTCAGGAAGCTGTGCATTATTGCATTTGGCTTGCCTGACTCTCCAGTCTTGAGGGCAGTATATGGATGTACCTGGATTTCTGTGTTCATTTCCTTTTTGAAGAACATTTTCTTTATTTTTATTTTTTATAAGTTCTTTATTATTATTATTATTATTATTATTATTATTATTATTAATTTATTCACACACTTCATATAATCTTACATATACATAGAGTAATACTGTCTGTCTCAGTCTACTATTTTTCCTTCCCCCCTCCCCTCCTGTCCCATTTTCCTCCACACCATCCATACTTCTTCCATTCTTTCCTATCCTACCCCCATAACCCCCCCATTATGTATCAGCATCCATTTTAATTAGTTCCAAATTCTGCAATTATGAATATGACCATTGTAAACATTTTTACCCAGTTTTTTGTGTGGACAAAAGTTTTCGACTCAATTAGGGACATGCCAAGGAACATGATTACCAGACCACATGTTAAGAATAAATTTGTTAAAAATTGTTAAACTGTCCTCCAAAATTACTGAAGCATTTGCATCCTTAGGAGCAGTGAGTGAGATCTCCTGTGGCTCCGTATCCTTCTCAGCATTGGGTGTTGTCAGTGTTCGGGCTTTTAGTCATTCTAGAGTGTGCACAGGGATAGTGCACTGTTGTTCTCCTTTGTATTTCCCGAGCGACTGGTGATATTAAACGTCTTTTAATGTGCTCATGAACTGTTTGCATGTCATTGATGAAATGTCCATTTACCTTTTCACTCACTTTTTCGACTGGTTGTTTTTCATTATTGCATTGTAGGAGTTCTTTGTAAATTGAGGATACAAATCTTATATTCCAAATGCATTGTTCAGATTTTTTAACAGTCTTTTGTTTATGTTTTCATTTTCTTTATGGTACCTTTTAAAGTAAAGAAATTTTAAATTCTCATAAGTTCAATTTGTCATCTTTAATTGTATGGATCATGCTAACAATATGTTCCCTTTATATGTATCTACCTACCTACCTACCTAGCCAATCAATCTATGCCAGTTCCACATTGTCTTAGTACTATAAATTTATAGTATATTATGAAATCATAAAGTCAGTTCTTATTTTCTTATTTTTAAAATTCATTTAATTAATTCTAGATGTTTTGCATTTCCATGTGAGTTTTAGGTTTTGCTGTCAATTTCTCTCTCTCCCTCTCTCTCTCTCTCTCTCTCTCATTTTATTTTACTCATTTATTTTGATACTAGGGATTGAGCCCAGAGGTGTTCAGCCACTGGGCTACATCTACACCCCTTCTGCATTTCTAAGTTTGAGACACTATCTTTTGAAGTTGCGCTGGCTGGCTGAAATTTACAATCCTCCTGCCTCAGCTTCCCAAGTGGGTGGGATTAAAGGGATGAGCTACTATGTCAAGATTTGTTTAACAATGTCTAGAGAAAAAAAAAACTGCTGCAATATGGAAAGGATTACATTAAACCCATCCATAACATTAAGAGTAATTGCCTTCTTAACATAAACGGAGACTTCCAACACATGATCATGGAACGTCTCTCCAGTGCTTTGTGATGGTCAGTTTATAAGTTTTATGTATTTTGTTATGGGTCTTACTACCTATTCCAATATTTTTTGTTGTCATAAGTAGAATTGGATATTTAATTTTATTTTTGGAATAGACTCTTCTTATATATAGAATTACCATTGATTTTTGTATACTGACCTTATTTCCTATAAATTTGGTTACAAGTTTTATTAGTTCTAATTTTTCGTTTTAGTAGTAGCTAAATTCCTCAGGATTTTCTCACACAGAATTAAATCAGCTATCAACAAATAAAATTTTACTTTTTTCTTTCTGTTCTGGATGTCTTTTCTCTCTCTTTTTTTTCTCTTTCTTTCTTTCTTTGTTTTTTTTTTTTTTTACTTTGCTGTCTAGACCTCCCAAACTTTATTTTAATGGAGGTGAACTCCATTGTTCATGTTTGACAGCTGACAGCTCACAAGCCCACCACTGTCATTTTCATTTTTCTCTGTCCTTTGTTTAAGCCCATAAAGAAAGCCCAGATGTATTTTGTTTGCTTTTAGCACAAAAACCTGGTTGTACCAGAACCCTCAATAAAACCATCCCCAATAAAACCAGAAACACCTTTTTCTCCTCTCAAACCACTTTCAGAATCAGCTTGGGGCTCACCCTGTTTATTCCAAACAATAGTATATAAGGTAGACTGAATAATAATTTCCCATAGATATCTATTTCCATTTTTTGGAATCTGTGTTATACTTATAATAAAAATGTTTTGTTGATGTAATTCAGGACAGAATCCTGGAATAGCAAAATTATTCTGGATCACCCATATAGGTCCTTAATAAATTACAAGCATCCTTATCAGAGAGAGACAGAGAGAGATTTGATTCAACTAGAAAGAAAAAGTCAATGTGAATGCAGAGGAAGGAAATGGATTTATATAACCACAAGTCAAGGATTTCCAGCAACCAGCAGCAAGAAGAGGGAAGAAACAAATTCTCTGACCCTGGAGAGAGAACAGCCTTGCAGACCCCTTTATTTTGACCAAGTGATAGCAATTTCAGATTCCTGGTCTCCTAAATGTAAGAGAAAAATTAATTTTATAATAGGCCACCATGTGTGATGTAATGTTTTAGATGTGGTCTCCCCCAAAAGTTCACGTTTGAGACAATGCAAGAAGGTTTGGAAGTGGAGAAATGATTGGGTTATAGCCTTGACCTAATGAGTGAATTAATCACAATTAACTGAGTGGTAACTGGGGGCAGGTGGGGTGTGGCTAGAGAAAGTGGTTCCTTGGGGACATGGCTATGGGATATTATTTGAATCTGGTGAGTGAAGTCTCTCTCTCTCTCTCTGCTTCCTGATCATCATGTGAGCTGCTTCCTTCCGCCACATTCCTCTGCCATGATGTCCTGCCTCACCTGGATCCCAGAGGAATGAAGCTGGCCTGTTACGAGCTAAGACCTCTGAAACCCTGAGCCCTCAAATAAATCTATCCTCCTCTATAATTGAGCTGGCCAGATCCTTTTAGTCACATCAGCAAAGAAGCTGACTAAAACATGTGAGAAGTGGTCCTAGCAACCTCATGGAATTAGCAACGTGTGTGTGGCATCCCCAGTCAACATTGGGTTGGGGGCCATGGATCTGCCTTCTTAGGGGCAACCTCCACATACATATTAAATAGAAGTGGAAGAGGGGATGTGTATGCCCTGCCATTCTCCTTAAGGTTTTTTTCTGTCCATGTTCACTAGGGACATTTGCTTTCTTTCCTTGTGATAGATTGTGATTAGCATCAGGATGACACTGACCACAGAGTTGGAAATTTTCTTCTTGATTTCTTGGGAACATCCATGGAGTGTTGGCATTGCTTTTTCTTTAAATGTTTATTAAAGTTCACCAGTAGACCCAGCTTGGCATGGGCTTTTCTTTGTATGAAATTCTCAATTTGGTAATTTATTTACATGTTATTGATACGTTACTTCCAATAATTCTTCTGCTTCTTTCTTCTCTCTGCCCTTTTACTGGAATTAATATTATGCCTATGCTGCATATGTTGCATTTGAGGGAGACCCACAGTTCTCTGATCCTCCTTTTATTTTTAATTTTCTTTTGCTTCTAGTAAGGTAAACTATAGATTTTTCTAGTTTGCTGATTCTTTCCATTAAACCCCTCTAGTGAATTTTCAAATTTATATCATTGTACATCTCATCTTCAAATTTCTGTGTGGCTATTTTCAAATAACATTTTCTACCTCATTAACTGCTATTCTCAGTTTTGTGACTTGTTATAGTTTGGATATGAGGTGTCCCCACAAGCTCATGTGTGAGACAATGTAAGAAAGTTCAAAGGACAAATGATTGGGTTATGAAAGCCTCAACCCAATCAGTGAATTAGTCCCTTGATGGGATTAACTGAGTGGTAACTGAAAGCAGGCAGGGTATGGCTAGTGGAAGTGGGTCATTGGGGGTGAACGTTGGGGTATGTATTTGTATATGGCTAGGGGAATCTCTCTCTGCCTCCTGATCATCATGTGAGCTGCTTCCCTCTGCCACACTCTTCCGCCATGATGTTCTGCCTCACCTGGAGCCCTGTCTATGGAGCTGCTGTCTGTGGACCAAGACGTCTGAAACCATGAGCTTCCAAATACTTTCTCCTCTACCTTTGTTCTGGCCAGGTCTTTTAATCACAGGAGTGAAAAAGCTGACTAAAACAAGACTTATCACTGACCTATGACTGATCTTTAAGATTTTTAGACATTGCCTTTTATCATTTTCAACATATTGATAATAACTAATTTAAAATCTTTGCCTTGTCCTTCCAACATCTGGATCTCCTTGAGGGCCACAGTCATTGAATTTGTTTTCCTTTTCTCTGTGCCAATAATTCTGGTTTCTTTGCATATCTCACCATTGTTGAAAATTGGATATGTTAGGTAATGCCATGTAGCAACTTGGGGAAACAGATATCATCCTTTCCCTATTGTTTTCATTAATCATGGTTTTCCTTCATGATTTTTCTAGACCATTCTATAAAGTCATTGCTCCTATGGTATGACATCTTTGAAGTCTCAGCTTGGTTGTCTTAGGAGTCAGGTGATGGGTCAAAGAATTCCTTAAGGAACTGGATCTTACAAGCTCCCAGAACCTCCATGTCAGGGTAATCATCCATCAGTCTGACAGTTTAAATGCCTGCTTCAGTCTTCATTTCCTCCTTGTGCAAGGACACCGGTTGGAAAGAGGTAAATGATTCATGCCACAGAAGGTCTTTTCTGAGTAAGCATGCAACCCTACATATGCAAATGGCTTTCTGCAAAAAACAGAATTATGCTAGGTCTCCTTCAAGTACCCTTCAGCTATGTTTTTCTAGATCTTCATTTTGAATTTTTTTATAGGACGTTCTTGTTTGCCCTCCCTATTATCACACAGTTAGGCATTTTCTGGAGTTTTCAAACAGTTGAAATTATATATCATGTAATATCTTGTGACTTCCTTTGGTCACTTAACATAGTATACATCAATATTTCATTCATTTTTGATGTTGAATAACATTCCATTGTATAGATATACCATACTTGTATTATCATTCTTATTCTCTCAACATTTGAGCTGATTCCATTTTTAAACTATTACAAATGATGTTGCTATGATTTTGTGTGGAGTTTTTTTTTTTTTAATTTCTCTTTTCTTTCTAGGAGTATAATAGGAGAGCCAGTTTAATTATGCAGTTAAAAATTTGAGTGAATGCCAAGTTGTTTGGGGAATATTTTAAACTCTCCTTAGCAATGTTTAATAGTTCTTGTTTCTCCACATCCTTACAAATGCTTGTAGTAGTTTACCACTTCAATTATATCATTTCTGGTAAGTGTGAAGCTTTATCTCTTTGTGGATTTAATTTGCATTTACTCAGGGACCAATGATGTTAATTTTCATTTTATGTATTTATTGTCCTTTTGCACATCCTCTTTAGATAACTTTCTTTTCAAATATTTTTGCCCAATTTTCAGTAGTTATTTGTCTTGTATATTGTGTGGTAAGTGTTCTTTGCATATCTAGATTGGAGTCCTTTCTCAGGTATATGATTTGCAAATGTTTTTTCCTAGGCTATTGCTTATCTTTTTTACTTTATTTATGGTCTCTTTTAAAAAACAAAAATTCTCAATTGTAATGAAATTCAACTAACATTGACTTTCTCAGTGCTTTTGTTTCTATTGTCAAGTCTAATGATGCATTACCTAACTAACATCTTGACTTTTTCCCCTGTTTTCTTCTAAGGAATTTGTAACTTTAGGTCATACATTTAGATTGATGATTCATTTTGAGCAACTTTTTTGGGAAATTTAAATGCTGGGGAAACATATTGTTTTGTTTTGTTTTGTTTTGCATGTGGATATCCAGTTGTCTCCAAATCATTTATTTGAAACAATCCTTTTCTCTTCTTCCCTCATTAAATTTTCATGTTAACTTCTTCAAAAATCAATTGAACAATTATGCACAACTCTAATGCACTAAAAAAAAAAGCATAGGAAAGAAAAAATCAATTGACCATAACCAAGAGTTTACCTGTGATCCTCAAATCGACACTGTTAATATATACATTTCTCCGTTGCTTACTTGTAAGGAGCCTCATAATTACATCAGACCTGTCCAGATCATCTAGACTAGGTTCTCCACCTCAGGGTCATCTGGCAGCAAATTTAATTTCTTGTACAGTCTGGATTCCTGCTTGCTATGTAACCTTCACTCACAGCTTCCATGGATCAGGATATGAATACATTTGGGAGGTATTATTCTGATGAACAACTATATACTAAATAGTTTTCAAATGTTACACTTTGTATTCATAGGAAAAAAATCCCAATTGATTATGATGAATTATTTTTTAATTAGAAATTTCACATAATTAAAATTTATTTTTAATTAGAAATCAATGTAAGAAAAAGATATAGAGCTATCCCCTAGTCCCAGTTCCCCTTAATAAGGATATTGATATTGACACAGGTAATATTCTGAACAGCTCTGTCATGCAAGGATCATTAGCATTAGCCATGCTCTTTTATAGAAAGAGTCATCACCTCCCCGTCAACCCATCCCTATTCCCTATGCCTGGCAACCTCTAATCTGTTCTGCATTTCTGTAATCTTGCTATTTCAAGAATGTTCTGTAAGTGAAATCATATATTATGTAACATTTGGGGATTGACCTTTATCACTCATTGTTATTCTCTGGAGATTCGTTCAGATTATTACATAGTACAATATTTTTCTTATTGAGAACTAATCCACAAAGTGCTTTTTCCACAATTTGTTCACCACTTTGTTTTTTGAAGGACATCTGAGTGTTTCCAGTTTGGGGATATTTTATGAATAAAATTGCCATAACATTCATGAACAGGTTGTTCTGTGAAAATAAATTTTATGTCTTTGGGAGAAATGCTTAGGAGTGGAATTGAAGGACTGAAAGACAGTTGAAACTGTAGGCTTTTTTTTTGTTTTTTAATTTCCAAAGTATTTTTCAGACTGACTATACCATGTGAAGTTCTCACAAGCAATATAAAAACCATCCAGTTTCTCCTGATTCTTTTTTATCATTTGAAGATCACTTTTAGGATTATTATGTAGACACGGAGTGATAACCGCATTGTGGTTTTATGTTGTATTTTTATGGTGGCTGATGGTGTTGAGTACCTTCTCATTTGAGTATTTTCTATCTGTGAATCCTCTTTGAGGACCTGTCTCTTCATACCTTTGCCCATTTTCTAAGTGGAATATCTGGAGATTTTCGCTGGAGATTTTTCACTGTTGAAACATTAGAGTTCTTTACATATTCCAAATATGAATCCTCCTTTGGACACATGACTTGTGCATATTTTGTCCTTTTTTTGTAGTTTGCTTTTACATTCTCTTTTTAGGATGTTTTGTGAAGAAAATTTTGTAATTGTGATAAAGTCCAATTGATCAATTTTCCTCTATAATTCTCTTTTGATGCCAATGAATTCAGTTTGGTAGCATTTTTTGAAGATTCTATATTTGCATTCATAAAGAATATAGATTCTTAGGGTTTTTTTTCCTGTGATGCCTATGCATGTCTGGTTTTGGTATAAACAAAAAGGTGACTTTATAGAACATGCTAATTTTTGCTAGAGTTTTGAGAAGTCTTGCATTAATTTGTTTTTAATGTTTAGCAAGCAGTGAAATCTTCTTGAGTCTGGTCAACTCTTTGTGAGAAGTTTTTGAAAAAAATTAGTAGCTTATAACTAACATTTATTTTCACTATTTGGGGGGAGGCAAGAAGTCTAAAGATATCTTAGTTGGGTACCTGTGGCTCAAGGTCTCCTACAGAGCTTTAATCAACCTGTCAGTCAGAGCTGCAGTTCCATCTAACTGCTGGACTGGGGAGGATCTACTTCCAAGCTCTCAGGTGGTTGTTGAAAGGATTCAGCTGATTGTGGAGACTGGACCATGGACCGCTGTCCTCACTGGCTGTTGACCAGAAGCTTCCCTCAGCTTTGGGGCACATGTATCTCCCCATAGACAGCTAGCAATATGGCGCCTGACCTCCCCTAAGCAAGCCAGGGAGAAGTCAGTCTTGGTGATCTTATCTTGGAAGTGACATTCCATTATTTTGCTCCCTTGCAGTTTTGCTGTTGGTGGTTTCTGTTATCAGCAGTCTGAAAATATTAAATGGAAAATGACAGAAAAAACAATTCACAGTTCACATTGCATGCTACCCTGTGAGTTTTTTAATTTCTAATTTATCCTCCTTGCTTATTCCATCCTATGTTCACTTTCTTCTTGTGTCACTCTCTTGTTCCCCCGTCCCCCAATAGGTATTGCAGCACTGGATGCTGCAATGCTAAATAATGGTGGCTGATTTTTTTTCCCTTGAAATATCCTGGAAATGGGACAATTCTTGTGAAACAATGAGATCGAATAATGACAATGTCCCCAAATAGGGCTTTTCCAGGTGTCTGAAATAGAGACTGAATAGTGAAGATGTTGTGAAGTGCATCCACTAAAGAAGGAGAGTCCCATTCTCATGGCTGCAAGGTTGCTGGCTTCTATAACTACTCTGTGGGTGAGGCTGCAGGTTCTTACATCCATGGCACTGGAAAGAGGAGAACAGGAGTCACCCAGATTAAAGGCCACTGACACTGCTATTCTCCACAAGATTAGGCCTTTAAAAAAAAAATTAAATCTCTTTAGAGTGGTACAAACCTGTGGTTAATTTCCAGAGATGGAAAAAGTTTGATTTTGACAAGGCGTGCCAGCTTTTTCAGTACTTTTTGGAAACTCTGAATTTATAGAGGTTTTCACTACACCATGCCACAATTTCCCTCAAATTATTTTTCGTTCTTATTGACTGTGTGTAAGTAAGGTGAAACAACTAAATTACAAGAAAACAATGACTTAAGCATCTCCAACCAACTTTGAAAAATCAAGCACCTTTCCATGTTAGAATTGTTGGTTTTTCTTAGCTTTGCCAATAATCACATAAGATAGCGTGAATTAAAAAATTAATAGGGAATTAAAAGATAACCATGTCATATGTGGACTAATTTGTGGACACTATCATAAGTGAAACACTATATTTATTTATATGCTTAATTTTCTTTGAATGACTCAACTGTTAGCATATGTTTTTATAATTATGAGAGATTCCAGCCTCCAAAATAGAGGCAGCAATATGGTAGATATCAACATACCATCCCAAACTTAAGAAATTAAACATGACAAGTCCTTTTGTTTCTGTGACTTAATAATCCTCTTAAAACCAAACCCCTCTACCTAGGCTCTGTAGAAAATTTTTAGGAAATAAGAGATCATGGTTTTTATTGCTAAATGAAACTAAACAGGAAGAGAGTTGTGGCTAATTTTTTAAAAATTGATATAATCAGTGGCTAGGAAAACTTCAGTTATGATTTTCAATCATCTACTGTATTTCCATCATAAAATAATGCACCAAATGTGATGGTCAATTCTTCGAAAGTCTGCTCAATTGACGAGCAAGAGTGTTCGTATCCACATTTGCACATACTGAAAATATCATTTGGGTGAGTTTTTGATTTATGAGGGCAGACCAGAACTTCAAATGAATAGCAAGAGCAAAATTCCTGGTACATTAGTCTCTATCTGTTTTTAATATTACAGGAATTCATTTGAATATGATGCTTTTGTTCCATAATCCCCCAAAACTAACATTTGTATCAAAGTTACCTGATGATATAAGAACAGGACACTGCATAATGAAAATGACTTTTCATATTTTCATTCTTTCTCCAGGGAATTTTGAGAATTGCTGATTCAAGGGATGGTTTTAACTAGAAACACAAGGACTCACTCATTCCAAGCAAATGAAAACCAAAAACATAATTGTACTTTTCACCGTGGTGTTCTTTTATATATAATCTGTAAAAAAAAAAAATCCTATCATTTTAACAAGAAACATTTCTGCTAGTCACTTTTATATCACGGATAGTGTTGATAATAATGAAAACTATATGTAGATTTCACCTTTCTCATGATAATTCCCTCTTTTTCTTCATGAGAGACTTGAAGGTCTAACAAGTATCGTGGATTTCTACGGACAGCCTGGTGCTGAGAGCACTGGGCCCTTTGGCGCTGATCACTCCAGCTTCCACAATGCTTCCTGTCAGTGGTTTTGTTGGGGATGTAAATGGGATGGGGATAGATTTTTAAAAAAATATTTTTCACAATTGTTGGGCCAGTGTGATTTGCTCTTACCAAACAAAATGAGTCCATTTGTAAACTCAAACATCAGATGAGTGCTGGGCCCTGCAAGAAATAAACCGATCACAGCAGGAGTAATCTTAGAGTCAGAGAAAGAAGGGAAAGCAGGTCCAGAGAGCAGATGGCCTGAAAAGCACGGAATGTCTAGCAACCAGGATCTGTGGGTACTTACCTGAGTGGTGTACGAATCCTCTTCTTTCTGTGGATGGGCGTGGATTTCTGGGACATAATTCAAGCCAGAAGTAGATATAGAAAACTTTTCTAAAAAATTCATTTTAGAAGGCAAGGTATACAAGAATACAACAACTTCCAAATTAATATCTTATTCCCAGGCTCCCTTTCTTATCCACCAATGTTTATATTCAATTTCTAATTAGACATTGCTCCTTGGATAGCTAATCAGATACAATCCAAACTCAGTACAAGTTCTTTATCCTTCAAGTTTGTTTATTGTCCCTTTTTACTTTCTACATTTCTCTATTATTTGTTGAATTTTTTAACAATATTGTTTTTAGTTGATGAAGGAGCTTCATTTTTTAAAATTTATTCATATGCAGTACTGAGGGTCGAACCCAGTGCCTCACACATGCCAGGCAAGCATTCTACCACTGAGCCACAACGCCAGCCCCTTGCTGAAATATTTTGAAAATTTCAAATTAAGTTCATGTCTCACTGGTGTATAAATCTCTGAAATTGTATGTACTAATGGGGAAGCATGATATTCTGAGACATGTATTCATTGTGTAATGTTCATATCAGGTTAAACACATTTCCTCAAACGTTTGTTTTTTCTTTATGGTGAAAACTTTCAAAATCCTTTCTTGTAGTTTTTTGACATGTGCAGTACATTATTACTATCTATAGACACCCCATTTGCACCAGCACAACAGAACCTTCTGGTTCATATCTGACTGTGACTTCATACCCCATCCACCGTCCCCTCCCCTCACGCTTCCCGGCCTCTGGGAACCACCACTCTACTGTCAGCTTCTATGAAATCACATTTTTATATCCCACATCTGAGTGAGCCGGAATGATATTTTTACGACATGAGTCAGAGCATGTTATTCTTATCCTCAAAACTCTCCAAAGACGTACCCTCTCGCTCAGAGCGAGAGCCAAAGCAGTAACCATGACCCACCCTGAATGTGATCTGGCCACGGCCTGAATCTCAAACCTCAGCACCCAGGTCCCCCCTTTCTCATCACCATCCTGGGGCCACTCTGGCCTTCCTTTCTCTTCCTCAAATCCATCAGGCCAGCTCTGGTTTCAGGATCTTCCCAGTTATCACAACCTCTGACAAGAATCTTTTCCCAGTTATCCACATGGCTTCCACTCTACTTCCCACAGGTCTCTGTTAAAATATCACGTCATCCCAGAGTACTCCTCTCCTGCTTTCCCTCTTCTTCCCTGCCTCCCTCTTCACCTGACCCTACTTTATTTTTCACTATCATTTATTCTCCTCTTGCATGAACTTGTTAATTGAATATAAGTTGCAATGATTGTAAGATACATGGCTATTTAATGCATCACTAAGAAACAAAATATACTGTTAATTAAACCATGGAACAAGACTTTCTTTGCTTAGAATTTTTACCTTCATCATAGTAGAAGAGCTCTTTTAGACTTATTGAAGCATAGATCTATCACCTTTCACCTTTACACATACAACAAAATAAAGAAATCGAATTATTCCTAAAATTTTTTCACATAAAGAAACAGTGATATGTCTTTATACCTGTTTTTCTATAAACAGTGTCTCCTACACAGTCAAGAGCTTCAACAATTCATTATTTCTTTTTTGCAGTGGAGGAGGTATCGAGGATTGAACTCAGGGGCACTCAAACACTGAGCTACCTCCCTACATCTTTTTTATATTTTATTTAGAGACAGGGTCTCACTGAGTAGCTTAGTGGCTTGCTGTTGCTGAGGCTGGCTTTGAACTCTCAATCCTCCTGCCTCAGCCTCTCAAGTCGCTGGGATTATAGACATGCATCACTGGGTCAAGCAAAATCTGTGTTACTATTAACCTTTGGATTTTCTTCTGAGCTACTGATATCTGTTGCACAACTTTTGTTGGATGTTTTACTTATTTGATTGAAGTCAAGTACATGAATCTGTCCTTCCAATCTCTTATTACTTTGAAGAACTTTTCTTCTACTCCAAGGGACTTACCCATATCTTCTGCATAACAGGTATTTTTCCACAATGGGGACCTTGCAGAAATATTCACAGACAACATGAAAAGGTTCACACTGCATTAGTTTGAGTCTGGACAGAATACCTGTGAGTTCTCTGGAACAATAGCAGATGGGAGGCTAGTGATTACCAGCCTCAAAGACTCCTTGCATTGACCTCCCTGACTTCCCCTAAAGGCTGTTGAGGTGGTTCCCCTTGCCTCTCAGGTTTCCGCTTCTGTCCCCTTAGGGTTTAATAGCAGCCATGGGGAGCTGGCATCTTATCCTTTCAAAATAAGTAATAAAATAATTCTAATAAGGGCTCAAATCTTAATTGGTCAAATCTGACCTTGAACTTGGCCTTGCCTTGTATTGTGGGACTTAACACTGGCTTCTGAGGAATTGCTTGATCTGTATTAGCTGACTGCCTTTTGCACACGTCTCAGTTGCAAAATTATAAAGCACAAGTTTATGTACATTTCCTTCTTTTTCAGTCATACAAAGCATTTATAGCTTATTGCTCAGCAATAGAGTGTAGAGCTCAAGTTGTTCTTCTAATGACGAATATTTGTTGAACAAATATTAAATGTATTCCTCGCTGCTTTCCATACATGTCTTTCTGCATAAAAATAACTTTGATCTTAATGTCGCATCACAAAGTAATCTCTCAGAAGATATTTTTACATGGTAATTAAACTCAACATGTGTGGTACAATAGACAAAACTCATAACTCCATGTAACTGCTGAAAAGTGAAAGATCATTTTTAAATTTAGATATCACAAATGCCACTTAGCCAACAGTCAATAAAATGTGTAAGATGCATCTCAACATCTGAGGTTTTAAAATCTGAAATTTATGCATTTTACAACAAAATTAGGTACTCACCCATTTTCTTATTGACTTTCTCCCACCCCTGAGTATACAGTTTTGTCAGGAAGAGATTTTGTGTATTTTACTCTTTCCTCCCATGTCCACTGATGTGAGTGTGCCTGACATTAAAAAATATTTTTAAAATATGCAAGATTAGCTAAAATATTTTTTTAAATTATTTGTGGAATGTATGGAAAGGAAGAGAAATCTGATTAGCCATCCTGAGGTTCTACAAGCAAGTGGTATGTTCCTTTGACCTTCAGTTTGCATCCCAATATGCTGTGGTTATTGATAGCTAAGAAACAGCTCAGTAAAACCCACCTGCAAACACGATCAATTGGAAAACACAGATCAAAGTATCTTTGAAAATCTAAAGTAGGAAGAAAATATCATTTTTAAAATGACAGAAGCAGAAGGAGGGAGTTGAACCTACTTTTCTTGCCACCTGTCAGGCTGACCCAAATTCCCATCTTTCACAGTTCACCCAACTTTTTCCAGTTTCATTTGGGTCTGTCTCCATGTAAAGTTTCATTTTCTGGCTTAACTAGCTTGCTACATGCTTCCTCTTTTCCTAAAGTGTCTTCTTTCTCCTTTTGCATCACTCATAGATTTTTTTTTATTGGTCCTAAATGTTAACGGCTCCTGAATGTGGCTTTTGCACCTGTCTCTTGAAATAAAAGAACAAATTTCTTTGCACATACATTTTTACAAGTGTGGTCCAAATGCATTTGTGGGTTGGAAGATGTCCATCCAGACATGTATTTTGATATATGTGAAAGAAATGGGCCTGTGTTTATGTCCAGGTACTTGTTCCGATACTCTCAGCTAGGAAGTGCTTAACCTTTGGGCAGCGCAGGTGGGATAAAACAGGGGGCTTGGGGGCTTTTAAAGTTTATGTGAACTTGTACAGATTTGAGTTGAAAGGGATGGGAGGAGGGAATCTTGTGAGAACGTGATAAAGTTTTATTGTTCTCTGCTGTGCAATCTATTTGAATGTTATTTTATTTTTTCCTCTTGTTCTCTGGGGCAGTAGCATAGGGTTGCTCCTTCAAAATATCCAATGGTGATGAAAGGTATCCAAATAGGAAATTTAAAATATAAAAAAGAAAACATAAGAGGAAATGAGTGAATGAATATTCTAACTTTTCCAAATCAATCCTTATTTTCTTCTTTCCATCTACTATAAGAGTTTCATTCCTTTTTCTAGCCCTTACATGATAATAAAGAATGACTCAATGTAAATGACTAGTGCCTAGGATTTCAGAGTCTTCCCAGGTCCTACCTAGAATATGGGCCAAACACTAACTAAAAATGCAGAATAGCAAGTACATAGATGAGGTCTCAAACTCATCTGGAGTTTAAACTACCTATAAAACAAGAACTGTAATAAAAAGGGCATTACAGAGTGGCAGGATCATAGTTATCTATCTGCCAATGCTTAGGAAGCAGAATAGGTGAAGTTCTTCTATGTCACATATGCATAACTCTTACCACTAGAAAACAATGGTAACTTTTATATAATTAACTCACAGCACTGTGTTTCCATGTCTGATGGACAAAACTCTCTGTAATGGAACATGAAACCATGCATCCTTTCCAGACGCAACTTCACTTTATAGGGCACATCACCTAAGCTATGGTTTTGCTATACAGCCAGCCCCACTATCCACGGTTTGGCTTTCCAAGGTTCCAGTTATCCTCTGTCAACTGTGGTCTCAAAGTTAAATAAAAAATTCTACGAATAAATAAAGTTGTTAAGTTTTAAAGTGCACACTGAGTAGCGTGATTCAGTCCTGCTCAGTCCCATACAGGGATCATCCCCTTACCCAGAAGGGGTGGTGACAATTTGGACGTATCAAAGGGAGGCCACCAAGGGTTTCCATTAAATGAAAAAGTGAAAGTCCTCGACTGAGTAAGGAAAAGAAAAAGATCTGCGCTGAGGTTCCTAAGAGCTATTGGAAGAATGATTCTGTCACCCATGAAATCGTGGAGAAGGAAAAGAAAATGTGTGCTAGGGTTGCTGACACATTCCAGACTGCAGAACTTGTGTCCACCGGGCTTCCCAAGCGCTTTCCTAAGATAGAAAACGTATTGCATTTGTGGGTGGAAGACAGGCAATGAGCTTATGCAAAGACTGCAGCAAGGGATGCACTGACGCTAGCAATGCAAAACCATTTCCTGCAAGCAAGGGATGGTTCTGCAGGTTCAGGAATACATTTGGATGAATGATATAAAAACTGAAGAAGGTGATGCCATGTTCCTGCAGAGTTTAAGAAGTTAAGCAGAAAAGATGCATCCAAAGCAAGTCTTCAATGAAGGACTAATTATTAGGAGTTAAGAATGATTCTTATTTAATAATAATTAGCTGATTAATATAATTATTACTAATTATAAGAAATTACTATTAGTTATTGTGGCTAACCTCTGGCCTGCTTAATTTATATATTAAACTTTATCATAGGTATGTTTGTATAGGATAAAGCATACTCTATATACAGTTTGGTGTTATCCACAGGTTCAGGCATCCTATGGGATTCTTAGAAACCGTCTCATGCATTTAAGAGGAAATTGCTATGAATATTAAGTTCTACAATAGCTTAAATGAGATCACTCCTATAAATTCTCCTCTTGGCTATAATTCAAAACAGAAACAGAAGCATTGTTTTGCAAATAAGTAATTTTAAGCTATAGTCTGTATGTGGATAAATGTATATTTGTATTAAAAAATGCTGCAATGCTTGCTTGGATTTGCTGTGACAACTCATTATCATCTTTACAATTTGTACATTTTAATGAATAAAAGGGAGTCTTGGAATTTGACAATAAAAGTTGTGAAAATAGGGGGAAAATACAGAACATGCACAAAGAAGGGCAAAAGGACTTTAGCAATGAGAAAAATTATTGTCCTTTCTCAGGATGACACTTCCCATGCCTTCAGCGCTAAAATCCAGGGGATGAAAGAGTATAGGTTCCTAGCAGCAACCCAGAATGATCAGGGGACAGACATGATGGTAGGATAAAAAGATGATTATTTGGGATTTTGTAAAGTGTGTGTGGGTGTGAATATTTATGTGTATGCATTTGGTGTTTATATTATATATTCCATGGTATATTACGTAGTTGGATTTTATAATATAAATACTGTCTGCCCTATGTAAAATGTTTTTTTATTTCTTCATAACGACATTGTAAATTTTCTAAAGAAAGAAATTGATTTTGGCTATAAATTGTCCATATGAAGACAAGAAACTTAATCATGTTCAGTATTTAAACATTCCACTTTAACATCTAAAAAAATATTTTGTTTTGGTATTTTTTGGTAAAAATCTCATGGACTTCAATGGTCTTCAAAATCTTTAGACATGTTTTTCTAGGAAATGAAAGATATTGTGCATATTTTATATATATATGTATATATTTTAGGGGGATGGTGATCCCGGGGATTGAACTCAGGGGCACTGGACCACTGAGCCACATCCCCAGCCCTATTTTGTATTTGGTTTAGAGACAGGGTCTCACTGAGTTGCTTAGTGCCTCACCTTTACTGAGGCTGGCTTTGAACTTGAAATCCTCCTGCCTCAGCCTCCTGAGCCACTGAGATCACAGGCATGCACCACCCCACCGGTCTTATATATGTATATTGAAATGCTATGTGCCTGATGAAGGGGCTTACTTATTTAAAAATGGTACTGCATATGTCTACATATGTGCATGTTTAGGTGCATGTGGACATGTGGTAAAAATGTAACGATGCTTCCACATATTACAGGCATATTTATGCTTTTGTGCATAAACTTTTGCATACAAACATGTATTCTATAATTACTTGCTATGCTGTTATATGAGGTAATATGAAAAACGAACATATACTAAATACAAACTAAACTAACAATCCTGTATTTAATGCATTTAATTTATCAAATAAGTGTTTTGCAAATGTCAGAAAAATAAGTATATTTATTCAACTAACATAACTAACATTTGTTGGCAACCAAATTAGTATTAAGCATTTATTAGAGAGCAGATAAGCAAAGGTGGAAAAATTGTGGTTCTAGAGTTTATCATAATCAATCTAAAAACAATAAAGTCTATGTGGACATCTAGGGTGTTTCTGTCTGCTGGAAAAACACGAGGTTCGGCAGGAGCACAGGGCACAACTGAGACCAGCCAGGTGGGCCAGCTGCCCCACGTGCTCCTCCGAGGTCCTCAGTTGAAGAACAACTGGATCGATCACATCGCAGAGTGAGCCCGACTTAGGACAGCACTCAAGATGGTCCAACGTGCTTAAACGACGTCCACCGATTTTACACCTTTTGTTGATCAGTCACATTCATACATCTACCTGGTCATTTATTGTGGTCTCACTTAGCAATTGAACTAATCTTTGTCGATTTTTGTTTTGTTATTTAAATAGTTACTTCCAATTATTGATACGAAGTTTTTAAATTCTGTTACAAATATTGTCTTGTATCTATTTTTTTCACTCTTCATTTGCGCACAATGAAGTCCCTATAATCTGCCCTTACATTTTGTGTTCTTTTTCTTCATAACACAACAGCTTGAAATGTCATGCTTATTTGGTGATTATTTATAAACAAATGCACCATTTAAAATAGAAGTTCCATGAGTATAAATATCGTATCTGTTTTCTTATCTTTCTGATTTTAATGCCTATCACCTGGATGTTATGCAAAATTACTACTTGTTCAATAAGTAGATTATTTAAAACATATTTACATCTCACCTGCTTCATATTAAGTACCGTTGATTTTCAAAAATGATCAAAATAATGATATCAAGGAATTCATGGTCTACATTTCAATGCATCAAATGCAATCATTGACTTATTTGTTGGGCATCACAATAGCAAAGAAAAGGTAGCACTAACCTAACTTTGTATTAGAGTGAGCTGCCCTCTGAAGGTATAAGTAAAAATAGATAATATCCTGCCGGGTGCAGTGGCACACGCCTGTAATCCAAGCGACTTGGGAGGCTGAGGCAGGAGGATCGCGAGTTCAAAGCCAGCCTCAGCAACTTAGCGAGGCCCTAAGCAACTCAGTGAGACCCTGTCTCTAAATAAAATACAAAATAGGGCTGGGGATGTGGCTCAGTGGCCAAGGGTCCCTGAGTTCAATCCCTGGTTCCAAAAAAAATAATAATAATATCCCAATTAAATAATAATTAGCAAATAGAGAGCCAGAGACGCACAGTTTCCTTATTTTTTTTTTTTAATTTTGGTTCATTGTACACAAATGGAGTACAACTATCGTTTTTCTGGTTGTACCCAAAGTAGAATCATAGAGTTTGCGTATTCGTACATAGACATAGGGTAATGATATTTGTCTCATTCTATTATCTTTCCTCCCTGACCCCTCATTTTCCTCTATACTATCCATCCTTTCTCCATTCTTCCCTTACCTCCCCCAACCTGCATTATGTGTCATCTCCACAGTTTCTTTAAAACATGTCTCATTCCAAATGTTCCCACTACAACAAGAAATGGGAAATGGCATGGCTCCTCTTTTGTAGTTTAGGTTCCACTAGTATGACATATGACTCTGAAATGGTGATGAAATGTGATCTTAGAATCCATGATCAGACGTCTAGAAGAAAAGCAGAGTAAATGTTACCTGAAGGTCCTGTTCTTTAAAGTTTTATTAAAGGCACAAGAAATCTGGACAGGTGAAAAGCCCTGAATGGACACAGAACTAATGCCACCATTGGAACATGTTCCTGAAATCATGAGCTGCTCTGCACCAGTGGGATTTGCTAAAATATATGACCAGAACTGATTGCTATTTTCATGTATCAAAAGTCAAACCATACTCATAGAAAGAGCAGAAGCATAATCCTCTCCCAGAACCCATCCAGATTAGAAGGATTTTAAAGATTTTCTGGGATAGTGGTACAAATAGCTCAACAAAGGCAACCCCATAATGAAACAGACTACTGGAGATAGAATTATCACATCCAATATTAAGAAATAATTTGCTCATAAATTCTAGATGAACCTGCCTGTCTTATGGTGCTAATATTATCTTGATTGTTGAACAAACCAGATGCAGAATTCATGATTCATGGAACCAAATTCAAGGACTATATTTCGCTATTAAATGGTCATCTCTGATTGACTGTTTCCTGATGAAGTACCATGTTTATTAAAAGGAAGTACAAAAAATAAGAATACTATATACCTCAAAAAGTCTATAAGGAAAGCTGAATATTTGTAAGAAAGTATATAATGTAAAAATTATGAAATGCCATAAACATATATATGAAAGGAATAGAATGAAAAGTCTAGAAACAGATGCTTCCATATATGTCAAAATTATGTTGAACAAAGGTTCCAAGTGTATTCAGTAGAGAAAGAATGATCTTTTCAACAAGTAATGTTTATAGCATGGATGGTCACATGCTAATTAATGAAGTTGGATCTATACCAAATTTGATGTCCTAAAGATCAAATAGATTAATTATACCACATGAAAATAAAAAACATATATTTAAGAAAACTAATAACAAAATGAAAATGCAAGCTCTATAATGGGAGAAAATGTTTATAAATCATATAAATGAGAATGGATTAGTATCCAGATATATAAAGAACACCTAAAACTACACAATGATAATACAAACAACACAATTCAAAAAGGCCGAAGGACTTGAATAGACATTCCTTCCAAAAGCATATTCAAATGGAACAAAAGCAGATGGAAAGATAACACTGTCATGAAGCAAACACAAATCAAAACCATAATGAGATAACCACTTTATACCTATTAGAATAGCAGTTATCCAGAAAGCAGAATGTGGAGAAATTGGAATTCTTGTATATTGCTTTATGGAATGTAAAGGAGTTGAGGCTCAATGGAAGGCAGTTTAGCAGTTTCTCAAAAAGTGAACATAGAATGACCATGTTATCCAGTAATTCCATTTCTCTGTGTATACTTGAAAGCATTCAAAACAGAGACCTAAACAGATATGTGTATGCCAATAGTTACAGCAACAGTAATCATTAGGTGAAAACAATTCAAATATCTAACAATAAAAAACTGAAACTTTTACAATATTAAATGTTTCTCATAACTAGTCAGTGCCTCAACTAATTTACTCATGATACACATCAAAAATACATAGATTTCATGACCATCTTTTGAGCATTTCTTATTAAGTATGGGAAAGTACTTTGTAACTTGTTTTGTTTTAGCAAATCAGATCTTTTCGTACAAATTTCCTGCTTAATTTTTCCTGAAGTAATTGAATGTTTAATGCTGCATTCTTCCAGGATTCTTCGCTCTTATCCTGTTTTCAGTTGTTCCTTTTTAAGTTTCTAGGTAGCCTGTCACGTGTTTCAAAATAATGATAGTGTGTCTCTTTCATTCCAAATTCTTCATTAGAGTTTTCCTTTTGTCTTTGCGCATTGCACTGGCCAGGACATCCACTAAAATATTAAATAGGATCAGTTATATTTGCATCTTTATTTTTTTTCCTTTTATACTTTAAAGAAGAAAATTTAAGTATAACTTTGATATGATTTTGATGCATACTGCTAATGACTATTTTATTCGAATGGAAGATATTTTCTTCAGTTTTCCCCATATTAAGAGTACTCAGCTTAGAAGGGAATTAAGCTTATCAAAGAGGCTTTATATATCTGTTAATGTCATAACTTTCTACCTTTTAACTTGTCATGTAAAATATTGTCTAACATGAATTCCTTTCACTTTTCTAGTAAAAGATTCCATATTCTTAATAAAACCACATACTTAATTTTTGTAATTATTTACATATCATTTACATTAAATTTCAATCTTGATTACAGAGCTTAGAAGCAATGTACAAAGAAAGAAAAAAACAATAGTAATGGTCCAATTTATATTGCCTTCTGTCATTTATTTCTATTTCTTATTTTTCTTTTATATTAAAAGCAAGCTAGGCAAATTTGCAGGGATATGTAGCATAGGCTTTTGTGAGCTCTATTCAGGTATAACTAGAAAATTTTCTGCCTCTCTGGGGTCCTATGTTTCCTTAAATGAAGTAATATCTGTTGCATATCTGATCCTAGTTAGAAATAAAGAGTCTTTACTGAAAAAGATGAATTTTTGTTTCCTCATTTCCTTATTTCTTCCATTTGTTCCTTCCTTCTTTCTTTCCTTCATTCTCTCCTTTCCTTCTCTCTTCCTTCTTTGCCTTTTTCTCCTCTATCTATTCTCCCAGGACAATGATGAATTTGCCTTGAATGGGTCTCACTCTGTCCTCTGGCCCCTTTTGCAGCTAGAGGAAAGCACGTTCATGACTGTTGGACAGGAAAAGTCTGGAGTCTCACAATGGCAGAACGCATGGTCAGCAGGTTCACAAACATCAATGAACAGCGGCTGTTTCTGAGCATTCAAGCTAGGCAGCCACAGGAAGTCATCCTTGTTCTGAATACAATAAGCAACTTTAATAAGCAAAATGTAATGACAAGCTACCAAGTGTTAGGCCCTATACTAAGCATGAGGAAAACTGAAGAGAAAAAAATTCCATACAGGTGCTCAAAGAACTCGTAGCTTTCCTAGGAAGACTCACTTATAATCATAGATTTATCACAGTGTGGAAAGCATTAGATGCATGTGCAAAAAGACTGTGGTAGAACTGAAAGGTAACAGGAACCCTGGACGTTAGGAATGGGTTCTGCAGTGTGCCGGAGATTTAGTTTTTGTCAAATGTAGTTCTATTTACTGCTTGTGAAAGCAAATATGCCTATTTCAATTCTTTTTAAAAAAATTAGTAATTAAATACATGGTTGAATTGCTTAGTTATTTCAGGAAGGACTTTCCGCACTTACCTGCACAGATAATTCCTTACTCATCCATGTGCTCATTCACTCATTAATGCAGACAATTCATTCAGTCAAAATATGCTGACTGCCTGGTAAGTGCCACTGTCAAGTTCAACAAGAAGCCAGTCTTATTGGGTCCTGACTGTTATGGGGCACAACTTAACAGACTGTTCATCACTGAGAAGTTCAGGTCAGTGGTGAGCGGTGGTTGCCTACCAGGCAGCAAGGATCTCGCTGGGGCCTCCAAATGTTATGGAGCACAACTTAATAACAGACCGTTCACCACTGAGAAGTCCAAATTAGAGAGTCTTTATTAAGCTAGCCAGCTGACTGTCTCACAAAGTGTCCCAAAAAGTGACTATTGGGAGAACAGCCCCCACCATAGGGTTGCAGGGCTTCTTATATCAAAAATCACATCAATCATAAGTGTCTGTTGCTATGATTTGAAATTACAAACTTACATCATGAAATCATCAGCAGAGGGGGAAGTGGGTCAAAATGACCCTTACCTAGGTACAAACTGAAGAATGATTACTAATGGTTACTAACATAGGAATCAAAAGCGAACAATTTTTCATCATATAAGAATCGCCATTTTGCATTGTTAAACATGTCTTGCTAAGTAACTGATGATGGGTACAGAGGTGGGGCATTCCCATGGGAGAAGCTCATTTCCTACATAACATGGAGTCTCAGAGCAAGATGGAATCTGGTTAGTCATTGCCCATGTAGCCTGGCCTGTAACTTTTCCATGGAGCCTTATCTGTCAGCCCGTCACTCTGACTAGGTGAAATTTACTCTTTTGTTGGACAGATTGACCTGAATCAAACCTTCTAAAATAAATGTACATTTAAAGAACAGAAGGACAGATTCAAATGCAACCTCAAATTTAAATGTCTGATTGTGCAGCCTTAGGAATAAGCACAGGGCATCGTTGTGCAAGTAGATGAAGAAGCTGACGGAATGCTCCAGCTGAGGTCCAAAGACCATAAAGGTTGAGAAGAGTGGATAGAGAGCTCCAGGCAGAGGATTCAGCAGCGTTGGAGGGTGGTGGATAGTAGCACTGGAAAATTGGTGGCTGCCATAGCTATCTGGGTCTGCAGGCCCTTTTTAAGGGTTTCTGTTCTCAGAACAATGGAAACTCTGAAAAACATTAAATGTGGGAGAAAATAATTGATTTCCAGGTGGCTGCAATGTGGCAAATGGATTCAATGTTTTCAGCTCTTCCAACATCTCCACAACTATTTTCCCTATTAAGTTCCCTCCTTCCACCTTTATGCAATGGGTAATGACCCCGCCGAGATAGTAGGCAGCATGTATTCAGTATTTTCTATGCCAGGCACTTTCTTAAGTGCTTTTCATATTCTATGCCATTTTTCCAAGAATCTTTTAAGCTGGTTTCTCTTCATGTCCTAATATCACAGATGTATAACCACAGGCAACAAAAAATGTAAGTAATTTGTCTAAGCTCACAAAGTCATAAGATCTATACATTTGATTTCCTGATACCAACATCACTTTTTCCATGATATTGATTTAATCTTTTTCTCATATTTAATTAGTTCTGCTGTATGTCCAAGAAGTTAAAATATGAAAACATTTAAAATTAAGTGAGGTTAATATTTAAAACACCTTATGTTTTATATGATTGACAGTTTTTGAGTTTTCCTAACTCCTTTTCAACAAAAATATTATAGAAAGATCATGATGTTGTCATGAATAGAGTTTAATCTTTATTTTAGGGAGATATTAGAATATTGCAGGTACATTCCAGCTTAAGATACCATTGTGAAGCATTTTTCTCTCAGAACAATCTTAATAAGTTTGTGAATCTCAAAATGGTGACATGTCCACACATTTATTACTTTTTAATTTGTAGGCATTAGAATGTCAGTGGGTAAGAGAGGTTGCTGTCAGATTTAGTGTTCCCATAATAAGGTATTCTATTTTAAATGTTATATTTGTACATTCACAATATTACTGGCATGTGCAACAGTTACACACTTGTAAGTGTTATTTAAGGAAGACTTTGGATCTATACTATTTAAATAAAATTCATTTCCATTAACCTTATAGAGAGAAAAAATTCAAAACACCAAACAATGTGGTATTCAAAATACAGAAATACTAGTTAAATGCAGATTAATTTTTTAACAAGAATTCCTATGCAGTAGGCAGATAGTTCCCACATCCCATTGTGATTGACAAGCCTGACATATGGAATAGTTCACAAATTCCCAGGTGACTGACAGATGGAGAATAGAAAGGCGGATAAAGTTGCCTAGAGAGCTGAGGATGATTTCATATTCAGCGGTTTTGATCAAAAGGATTCCAGATCTCACACTAAATTTAGCACCGCTGGCAATTAGTGCATGATTTATTCAGTCCTTTCATTTGCTGGTTGACAAATGGAAAACAAGCACAAAATTAAAAATAAGTTTATTTCCAGCATTTCGGATATTTAAAATGTGTGTGTCTTTGTTTGCACATAAATTAACATGAGATGAATTTATAGTGAGATTAAATCTGAAATGGAGATGCAAGCAATAAATAAGAGCTTTTTTCTGTATTGTAGGGGCAGAACAGGTGTTTGAATTAAGAAATACTAATATGTTTAGCAGCACGGCTCCACCTTTAGCATTAGGGAGTTGATGCTCTCCTAAATTTAGAATAATCTTTCCACAATTTAGAGTTCTTTCGTAAGCTTCCAACATAGGTGACCATCTGTATGACAATATTAATGCTTTTCAGTGTAGTAATAATAAAAAACTAAAAACAACCCCCAGTCACAAGGCTGCTCTGCATTACAATGCATTGCTAAGGGCTTCTCTCCCTTTCAGAGGTCCCTGGGGAAGAGGCAGCAGACACCCAAATCTGTGCCCCCTCATGCATTTATAAATGGAGTTATGAAATCTCAACCTTTTTATTTTGTATCCTCCTTCCAGTTAGACTGTGAAGAGCTCTGTTTCCACTTTTCTTCCTCGTTCATGGAACAACAATGAAATGAGCGCCACGTGCTGATGTAAACCGTCTGTTGTGTTACTTGGAGTCAGAATGCGACAACATCGCATCCACAATTGGAGGAGAGCATCATGTAAATAGCCCCTCCTAGGGATCCAGAGAGACATCTTTAAGTGCAGGGACTGAAGGTGTAAAAAATGAATTGAGCAAAATCCCCGACTCTTTCAGTGGCTAAAAAAAATTAAAACTTAAAAAAAAAATTATCATGTCTGAAAGACCTTGTGATTTCCGAGTAGGTGTATCTGTGTATCTCCTTTTCAGAAATCCTCTTGGCACTGTCTAATAGAGCTGCTTAGAAAGATGAATGAATTTCTCGAAATACATGGAAACCAGAAGGCTGTCTCAGAGTGTGAGGTACCTCGTCACTCTTAACGCTGCAGAAGTGGCCCATTGAGGTGGCCTTACATCAAAAGCAAAGCAGAGCATTCATTTATGAGAATGTTGGGCCAACAGCAAAGCACCTGAGACTTGGGGATTGTGGGGGCAGATGTTTGGGATACTTATAGGTTTCCTTATTTGATTTGTATTCCAGGTCTGACATTCAACTTTATTTGTATTCATTATTCACAGTGGGAACTAGAATGGTTTTTAAAATAGCATAAAATCCACTTAAATTATAATGGAAAGAATCGTGCGCAATGTGATGCTTTAATTACTGTTAAGCTAACCTTGGGATATGGGAAATGTCAATTTTCATTGGCCACATGAAGGCTGAGCCCAGGATTTAGCCCGCAGATATGTGCAATCAGTGGGGGTGCGGCTCATGGGCACAGCCTGCCTGAGGAGCCCCCACAGTGCTTCAAATCTGCCTTCGCCTCCTCCCTTCACACCCTGGGGCCCCATCATCTTTTTATTAGTATTTTCTTTCTCCAATGAAATACCCTCCCTCATTCTCAGCAGCAGCCCAAAGACACATCCCAGGCAAATGGCTTCAGAAGGTCAGTCATGTTACCTTTTTGTTTTTTTTTTTCCTTTTCCTCTCTCTCTCTCTCTCTCTGTCATATACCCTTCCCAGGTGGCATGCCCTGGGCTTTCCAGCCAAGATGGGAAAAGGAAATCTGGAAGGAGCTGGCACAGATTTTAAGACTTTGTCTTCACACACATTCTCCAGTTCCTCCTTGAAATCAGTAGCCCAAAGCCATCCTATCTCTTTTGCATGCATAAATTACTTTATGTGTAAACAAGATTGGACTTTGGACTTCAGATCCCTGGGACCCCAGGAAGCCGTCCATGGTAAGGAGCAATCAGTCTCATTTCCCTATTACATATTCTGTCACTTCTTTTCCAAAATCTGCAGTGGTGGTTTGGTAGGTGGTATAAGTACAAGTGGACCCTAAATTCTTCCCAGTTAAAGTAAAATTTTGAATTTGAATTGATCTCCAATCTGAAAATTGAGACATGTATTAACTGGGAGAAACAAACACCAAGTTTTTCTTGGTCAAGATCTTCAAGTATACAGATTTCCCTCCATTGCAATCTGGCAAGTTATGGTACCCACACTCTCACACAAAGGCAGGTGTGCATGTACACACACACACAGACAAATATGCTGTTATGGACACATTCATTTTGATTTCTATTACCCAAAAGTATACTTTCTGGGAACACCATGCTTAATAGTTTGGAGGATAACTACCCTTTAAAATAAAACTTGTCTTCCCTTTAGTACGGAATATATTTCTCCTAATTAATTTGTTGTACTAAATTAAATTGTCAATAATCTATCGTGTTTAAACTATAGCAATTGCAATTTCACAAGGTTCAACTGAATAAAATCACAGTATAAGATGGGAGAAAGTGGTGACATCTCCCACTTTGGGGAAGAAAAGAAAGAAAGCAATGCTTTCTACCTAATACCTTATTAGTGATACCCACAGCTGTAAAAAGCATTTATTTCAAATGATCCACAGGAGTTTTTCTCCTGCCTGCTTTCTTACGCTAAAAACCTGTTGCAAGTGTAAACATGGCTTCAGTATCTTACTGCGTAATCTAAAGTTACCTAGAGGGAAATGAGAGGGGGAGGGGCAGGGTATGAAAAATGGTGGAATGAGGCAGACGTCACTACCCTATGTACCTGTGTGATTACATGAATGGTATGAATCTACATCACGCACGGCCACAGAAATGAAAAGTTGTACCCCATTTGTGCCACTTCTGTACAATGAATCAAAATGAAGTCTGCAAAATATTTTTAAAATAATAAATAAATAAATTTAAAAAATATCTTAGGGCTATTTCTATGTATTGTAACAATATAACATCATAAAATGAAGCAAAAGGCAAAAGAGGGTAGCACCTACCAGAATAACACCTGTGTACCAGACCCCCAGCTTCAGTTTTTGGGATTTTTTTTTCCTTCTGTTTTCTTTTGTACCAGGGATTGAACCCAGGGGCATTTAACTACCAAGCCACATCCCATTTATTTATTTGTTTGTTTATTTATTTATTTATTTATTTATTTATTTGTATTTAGAGAAAGAGCCTTGCTAAGTTGCTTAGGGCTCCGTTTGGGGTTTTAACAAAACATTAACTTTTCCTTTGAATTTCCTATATTTCTCCAAAGTATTTTTTTTTAAAAAAACTGAAATATATGATTAAATTTCACCATATGTGTAAATCCATCAGTCCAAAATGGTAGTTGCTTGTCACAAATGGCTGATGGCATTTAAATCTGTTAAACGTAAATACTAAAAATTTTCATGTGTGCAGTCATTCAAAAACATTTCAGGTATACAGTAGCTACCTGAGGAGAGGGGCTACATCATTATAGAGAGGAGACATGGGAAGCTCCATGATCTCAGGGAGTCAGATTGAACATTGAGGGGCTACAGCGGGCTTTCAAAGGATGTTTCAGTCAATATCATTTCCACAGCTGCATTAAACCTCCGACAAGCTGGTGATCCATGGCTGTTTTCAATCCTGTAACACCTTAGAGACAAGTCACGAGCATGATGCTTCAAAGAGTATCATTTATTTACACAGTAATAAGTGATCATTTATTGCTTGAAAGTATGCTCGCACAGAATCCTTAATAAACAAAGAACACACCCCCAAAAGTTCCCTACTTTGGAACATAGTACAGTTGAATACATTCATAAGTGTGTATAGGACACAGTTTCCACCCTTGATCTTGAACACTTACCATTTTTGATTTCTAATTAACACATTGTGTGACATCAAATGTCATTTTTTCTGGGAGAAAGAGGAAAATAAATGTTTACATATTGATGTGGAAACACAGAATGGTTCAGAACCAAACATCAAAATGTTATGTCATCAAAATAGGTGATCAATCAAAAAGTAGAAAAACTTGGAAGAATTTAGCGGCTTTCTGTTTTCTAATAAATACTGTATAAAAAGTTATTAATCTGGTGTGAAACAGCAAAGAAATGGATAAAGAAAAGCATCTTTGTGGGTTCAGGATGAATCATGATATAGAGGTGCATGTGCTGGTCTTCAGTGAAGGTACCTAGTATAAAACAGAAGCACCAAAATCATTGAATGCATGGAAGGAATATTAGCTTGAGGAGTTTTCTAAGGTAAGATACCATGCTGCTAGTTTCAGTACACCCAGTACAAACCACAACAAACACAACTTACTCACCCCTTCTCTTCACAAACACACATTTGCTGTTACAAATCCTGTGTTTCAACAGAGATCATCCCACAAAATTACCTTTATTTTCTCCTTGCCATTTTTAAGCAATTCATATATCTCTTTCGCAATAGTCACCAACATTAACCATATTTGATCATTATCCTCTCTTTGCTGAAGTGCTCTCCACTCTCTGTTTTCTCATCTCAACCTCATCGGTCTTTCCCATGGTCTCCCACTTTCTGATACGAAGCTGGGAGAAGGCACACAGGATGCTTCAATAATCATGGCTGGCAAACCTTAGCAAGGTGGTTCTGGACCAACCTCGATTTCTGATTTCTCCTACATTTGGCGATCGGCAACAACAACAACCACTCCCCCACAAAAAAATTCATTTCCTAATCACACTGAAAATAGGGGAAAGTTATCTGATGAATAGTAACATGTACTACTAAATTAAACTGTAAGGTTTTTTCCTTTTTCTTTTTTTCTTTTTTTGCTTCTTGCTTTAAGATTATTGCTCTAGGGATAGATTAGTTGTGCTGGGTATACTATTTTACACTAGAAATACTCATAAAAGGGGAAGAAACCCACCAACATTTTCAAGGAAGTTTACTTATTCTATTAGTACTGCCAAATTTCATAGTTCTCTACTGGTGAGTTCTAAATATCACTTCTATTGCAGTTGTTTTCTATTTTGGTGAAATTCTGAAAAGATAAGTCAAGGTTGTTATCACACATTTGTCACCCAAACAACCATCTCCAGAGTCTCACTTTATCTTCTCTCCAAGTACAAACAGATAATATCATTAAAAACATTTTATAGATTCCTTTGCTATGAGACGGAGGAAGTCTCTTCTCTTTCCAGGGAAGAGCAAGCTTACAATAAAAACTGTAGATATACATAGAGAGAGAGATAGAGAAAGATAAAAAATTTTAACCATTCGCATGTGGTGTGGCAGAAACCTTTTGGAAACATAAATACAAAATTGAAAAATTAAAATATGTTTGTAACACCATTAAAATGGTTTCTGTAAATGGTATCACTGTGTTATTATTATGAGATATTTTCAAGTCACAAACCCAAATTTTCGGAGCTTTCTAAATTCTGGAGAAAGACTCTGGAAAAATGGAGAGAGGAGAAGAATTTGAGATATCTCTTGTTATTGAGAGACGGCTCAGATTAGGGAAGTGGGTGGAGCTCTCTGATCAACCCCTAAGAGTTTCTTCTCCCTCACATCCTGTTCCCACTTGGCACTTGTTATTCAGGCCCATCTTTGGGAGGCATATGTCCCAAGTCCATACAAAAGCCTGTACTGAATAACAGATGGGTGGATATGCGGGAAGCAATGTGAGCTAGGGAAACAGATATCACCTATTTCACAACTTTTTAGACTGGAAGGACTATGGTCAAAACCAAAATCTGAGGAGAAAATACATCCAGAGGATATAAGAGAGGAAGGAAAGCTTTGATCAGCAAAAACAGAAATAGATTGTTGGTATATGGACTATTTGGCATAGAAGAAACTCTCTCTAGGACAGGGGAAATGAAACTCAATCAATGCTAAGATTAACTAAGGGGAGTGTGATATAATATTCAAAATGAGGGAAAAATAAAAGAACTTTTGGATGCCTGTAGCCGAATATTTTTTAAGGGGGCTAAAGTTAGAATTTCCATAACTGATCTTCCCTTACCTGATAGGATATGTGCCAAGACCCTCAGTGAATGTGGAGAACAAATACACAGAGTATACAGAGCCCTAGGTTCTAAGATTTTTCCTATTTCTGCACAGCTATGGTAAAGATTGATCTTTGAATTAGACATAAAAAGAAATGAACAGCAATACCCAATGATGAATTGGAAATTATAACATTATGCTCTGAAATGAGTTATTTAAATCCTATGAATTGTTTCCTTTTTGGAATATTCTCTTTTATATTATGGTCCATGGTTGGTGGGCAGGTAACTGAACTATATAGAAAGTTAAACTGCCCATTGGGGGGGCTACTGTATTTGCCCATCCCCATCATCCCATTAAATGGAAAGAGCAAATCACCATATGGTGTCCTTAAAAATGACATAAAATGCCAAGCCAAACACAGTACATGATTTCATTCAAAATCCTTTCTTCTAACTTTTGTGAATGCTTTCACCACAAAGTAAAGATAAATGTTGGAAGAGAGAGAGGAGTTCATTCAAACATTGCACAGTACATACATACATAGAAATATCATATTGTACTCCAGAAATATGTGTCAATTAGAGAATAATTGCTCCAGAAATCATTAATAGGTCTATTGTGGTCTAGATATTAGGGATCCCTCAAAAACTCATGCATGGCACAATGCAACAAAGTTTGTAAGTGAAATGATTGGTTTATGAGAGTCATAACCTGATCTGTGCAATAATCCACCGACAGGCATTAAGTGGGTAGTACGTATAGGCAGGTAGAGTGTGGCTGGAGGAGGTGGATCATTTGGGTTGTGACTTTGGGGTTTATATTTTGTCCATGGTGAGGGGAGCTCTCTACTTGCTTCCTGGATGGAAGGTCTTGAGTTGCTTTCCTCCATCACACTCTTCTTCCCTGGTGTCCTGCCCCACCTTGGACCCAAAGAAAAGAGTCAGCCATCTCTGGACAGAGACCTCTGAAACTGGGAGCTGGGAATAGACTCTTCCTTCTCCAAAGTTGTTCTTGATAGGACTTTTGGTCAAAATGATGAAAAAGGTGACTAAAACAAGGTCCAACAAAGGTATTTTTAAGTAACTATTTTATAGAGAGTTAGAATAAATTGGAGTAAATGTGGTTTTCACTGTTTCCCTCACTAAGTTAAATGAGAAATTCTGGATATTAATTATAAAATGAGCCTAAGAAAAGTCCAAAAGGCACAAAGAAGAAGAAGGAAGCCTAGCCAGGAACTCAGCTCTTTGAGGGCTGACATCATGGGGGCTCCCTGGAGTCATCTCTGTGCCTTTGTATCTGTGAATACAACCTGGAGAAATAAAAAGCTGAAATGCCAAAGGACACACACACAAAAAGAGCACCAAAAAAGGTGGATTTCCCTAATTAAAGGGGCAAGAAAGGGGCAGCCTGGCAAGACGGACACTTCTAGCAGACAATACTTGTTCTAGTTTTCTAAGTGTAGAGGAAAGGCTATGGTCCAGACACCTCCACAAGCCTAGTGGGCGTGTGAAGTTCTGCTGTAGTTTGCGTAAGGAGGAGACCCAATCATCCCCCAGTGGTACCTGAGATAGCAGACTAGAAAGCTGAAGTGCTCACCCATGACGGGCAATAACAAATCCTCCAACACCCCCACCGTGTATTCCATCCCACTTCAGTGGAAAGCACAGGGCTATGTCTAGACTTCCATCCACACCCAACTAGGAGAACATGGAGACTCAGGATTTCCAACACCGCTAAGTGGTACTGAGCTCATACCCGCCACCCACCCCCCCCACACACACACACATTGTCAAAGTCAGTGCAGGTCAAGTGGAAAAATTGAACTTCTACCACCAACCACAATCGTGAGGAGTCCCCCGTGACAACGCAAGAAATCGTGAGAAGACAAACTGAACTTTCACTGCACAACCAACCCCACCCACTAATAGGAGGAAGTGGCCCTCTCCCAAGCCTCTGCCTGGCCTCTGGGCAGTATCACGGAATCCAGATGAATCACAAGTTATCGATATGATTCTAAGTTTCTAATGGCAAACCTGAAATGTCCAGGTTTCTAAAAGAATTCAGAGCTTACCTTAAAAATGGGAAAATCTCAACCATCAAGAGATGCAGATATTAGAGTTGTCTCACAAGGACCTGAAGAAGCCACCACAAAACAATGACTAAATGAGTGATGACAAACACACTGAAAAGTAGAAATCTCAGAAATGAAACAGAATGCCCAAGCAAATAAGTAAAAGGCATAAAGAAAAAAATAGAAATGTTACAACCGAAAATTATGAGTACCAACAACACACACTGAATGGATAGGCTAAACAACAGAATAGAGCTGACAGAGGCTTGGGAAGCAGACACTATAACAAAAGATTAACAGCATATCATTGGTGTCCAGGACTGATGAGAAGAGAGAGCAAGGCTAAAAGGTTTTTCGAGAATGACTGATATTTCCCCAAATTTGGCCAAAGTCAGAAGCTTGCAGATTTAACAAGTTGAGCAAATCCCAAAGGATTTAAACCAAAAGAAATAAACAACCAATGCTCAAACTTTTAAAATCAAACAAAGGAAAATAAAGAGAGGGAAATATTTTATACTTCACTTGAAGTGGTAAAAAGTTGACATAGGTAGTTTGGAATAAAGCATAATATTTGGAACAATCAGTAAGAGTCATAAAAAAGATACACCTCATACTACATATATATCAAAATTAAATTCAGAAAATGCTTGAGAAGCTGAGAAGAAATTTTAAAATAAAGCTAAGTTTTTAATAATAATTCATGTGTATGAATATACATATACATATGCAGTTGTTCCCTCACATAGTCCTATTACATTAAAAGCAAATTATCTAAATACACCAAATAGATGGAAATTGATAACATGAATTAAAAAGGATTGCATAGTGTCCACATGAAGTCCACAAGAAGATAGGGTGATGGCTAAAGATGCCAAAAGATAAAGCATGCAAACATTAATCAAAAGAAGGCACAAGAGTTGATATTAAGTAAGGTAGACTTTGGGGTAAAGTAAATTACCAAAATATAAAAGATGAACTAATTATGAAAAGGTTAATAGGAAGCCATAGCAATCTTAAATATGTGTGAACAAAATAATAAAGCTTCAAAATAGTTGAAGTAGACATGAATACAATTGAAAGAAGAAATTGACAAATCCATGATTACGTTGGCAATTTCAATAAGTCCCTCAAGAAGTGGTAGAATAATTACACAGATAATCAGCAAAAATATGTAAGAATTTAAAAGAATCATCAGCAAGATCTAATTGACATGATGTACCCTCAGAATATGTACAAAGAAAGACCATATTTTGGGTAATAAAACAACCTCAGCATATTTAAAAGAAGAAATCATATAGAGTGTGCTTTTCGACAATAATGAATTTGAGCTAGAAATTAATAACAGAACAATTATCAGAAAATTGCCCAATATCTGGAAATCAAACAGTACACTTCAAAATAACCACAATCCAAGAAAAATCTTGAGTTAAAAAGTACATTGAACAAAGTGAAAATCGAAGTACAATGAATCGAAATTTGTGAGATGCAACACCCAGCTAAAGCCGTGCAGAATGAAATTTATACCACTGAGAATGACACGATAAAAGAGGGGACATCCAGCAATAATCCACACTCTCAAGTCAATAAAATTCAGCAATATACAAACAATTATGCACCTTGATCAAACGGAGTGTGTTCTATGGATGCAAGGATGGCACAATATTAAAAGGTCATTAGAATCAATGATAATAGCCTACAGGATAAAAATATTATTTGTTAGAGAAAAAGCATTGAACAAAATTCTGCACTTATTCATAATATAATCCTTCAGAAAGCTGGGAGAGGGGAATTTTTTCCATCAAAAATATTTAAATATTAATGCAAAGTTCATACTTAATGGTTAAAGTCTGAATGTTTCTAAGATTGAGAATAGCACAAAGATGTTCCCTTTTGCCACCTCATTCAATATAGTCTTTGAGGTTCTAGTCAATACAACAAAAGCAGGAGGGAAAAATGGCATTCAGATAAAAAACATGAAGAAATAAAGGTATTCCATCATAAAACCTAAAGAAAGTTTAAAAACTCTCTGGAAATAATAATTGAATTCAGTGAAGAGACAGGATAAAAGGTCAAAATGTAAACATTGGTTGTATTTCTTATAGTAGTCATGAGAACATAGAAGCAGTTGAAGTTTCTATGCCATTTATAGTTGTCCAAAAACCTTGAAATATGTAGAAATAAATTTAATGTACAGGTGTTAAGTGGTAAAAATCACAAAACACTGTTGAAAGAAACCAAAGATGGATAAATAAATGGAAAAACAATGTATTTATGTATTGGAAGAGTCAATGTAGTGAAGGGATCACATTCTTTAGATACACATGTTTAATGAAATTCTGGTCAAAATTTCAGCAAGCTATTCGTGTAGATACAGAAAAGATTAATTTAAACTTTCATGGAAACTAAGAGAAATTAGAATAGTTAAAGCAATTCTGAAAAATAAAAGTGAAAGAAATCATTCCATTCATTATCAAGATCCATAGTAATTAACACTGTGTCATATTGGCAATCAATCAATCAATCAATCAATCAATAGAACAGGATAGAGAAACCTGAAGTAGACCCTCAGAAAACGGCCCACATTGTGGACTAAGATGCACTGGCAAAATCATTGGAGAAAGAATATATTTTTTCAACTAATGTCACTAGAGCATTTGTAAGAGAAAAGGTTTTTTGATCTAAACCTCTTAACTTATCCAAAATTAATTCAAAATAGATATTAGATTTAAATGTACAATGTCTTTCAAAAATAATAACAACTGCTCATAAATTGTCAATATCATTCCAGCAGAACTGCCTTTCTATTGGAAAGAAATCAGTAAGCATGATGGGAAGATTCCAGAGCAAAGATGGTGAAGATGACCCTAGAGCAGCATCAACAGCAGCAACCTCAACACCCTCTGGGAACTCATTACCAATACAAAGTCTAAGCCCTTCTTTAGACCTACTGAGTCAGACACTCCAGGGTAGTTCAGGCAGTTTGTGTTTTAATAAAAGAGCTGATTCTTACACAGGTGAAGGTTTGAGAGCTGCTGGCCAGGCCAGTGAGTCCTGGTGTTGAGAGAAAATCATGAACATGGTCTAAGGAGAAGCTGTCCTCCCCCTTGTGTGTCTGTCCTCGTGCTCTGTACTATGTGAGCGTTTAACCGTGCTAAACACGTGATGCTGCAAAGATTCCTATGTGATTGTGTGCTGAGTCATTAAACATTACCTCCTCTTTTATACTCTTCATTCATTCTAAACTCATGTTTATTTAAAACTCTAAACAGAAAAAAAAAAAAACTCTAAACAGTCAAGTTTCAGGTCATATCAAGAAACAAGGTGTTTTCCAATGATATGAGATCAGAATTTTAATTTTTGTGCAATCCACCTTACAGGTTGTTAAAGCATACAAGATAATTTACGTGTAGTATCTCAGGAACCACATAAATCATTTCTACTATCACGATCAATTATACTTATTTCTGTAATAGATAAATCAATATTTACTCGATGTTTTTAATATTGTACTTGTCAATTGTTGGCCAATTTTCAAATGGCAGGTGGTGTCCTTCATGCTATAGAACCGTCACAGGGACCACGCGGTACAGAGTTACCTCCACAGACAGACACGTTGTTTCCAACAGGTGTAATAAGGTGCCTGTGGACCCACAGAGTGGTCAGGGTCTGACTTGAACCCAGCTTGCTTGACATTCCTAAAGCAAGCATATGACATTCCTGTCGTGACACTCTTCCTTCGCTCTGCGTCTCTAAGTTTTCCCATTCACTGGACAGAATAAAAGAAAAACATGGACTTAGTTTGTAGTCTAAAGCATCAAGTTACAAACTATTGATGGGGCAGTTGGCAGTGAACTTGTAGTTAAAAGTATAAAAATAGTGTGTGGGGAGGTGATTGCACAGTTTTAACCATCTTATGTTAGAAAGTGGATTTATAGGGTTGAGGATGTAGCTTAGTTGGTAAAATGCTTGCAAACCATGCATCCAAACCCCTGGGTTCTACAGTTGGCACCAAAAAAGAACAAAGGATTGTTAGCAGAGTTGAAATGAACAAGAAATCTTAGAAACTCGCTTTTCATAAACGGCTGCCTGACAAATGCTGAAATTTATGAGTTTTCTTTATAAAGAAAGGAAGGAAGCTAATTGTATCAGGAGAAAGCAGAAAGAAAAAACAGGCATGCTTATGGATCAGGGGTAAAATATATATACACATGCCAGTAGTAGTTAGTCTGACTTTCTTAGAAATATGCTTATATGATAAGCAAATTTCTATTTTATGTAAAGTGATAAATCAATGAAAATAGGATGCAAGTGTTTTTGATTACTATCAAATTCTTCTTAGTCAAATGCTTTTAAAAATGACTTATAACCCCAAATGTTCAGGGACTCAAAATGAGTTCAGGGAAAATAGTCAAGTAAAGCAACGACTGATTGTGAGCAGGAAGCCTGCTGTGGAGGAAGGGAAGAAGCAGGTTCTCTGTGAATTTGATCCTTGCCTGTGGTTTATGTGCACGGGTCAGGCAGAAGCATGTTCTATCACATAAGGGTGATGAACCTGCTCAACACATTTCCCCTATTGGCAGGTGAAACAAAGCTTGTTTAAATGGTGTAATCTAAATTTCTGTCTGAGTAGAATTCACTGAAAAAAAAAAAATAGTACTCTCTGCCAAGTTTAGCACACTCCACAGAGACAGCACACAAAATTGTCAGTCTGACCATATAAACGATCCTCGTTTTGATCCAAACACTGAATAATAAAATATGCTAGATTTCAGGAGGGTGCATTCTTCAGAAAAGTGTGATAAGAGACAGGAGAAATCCAGTGGGGTAGAGTAATGGAATCCTACAAAGGCCAGAAAGGGGAGATGGAAAACATCCAAGGACAAATTAATGTATACCTGAGGGTTACGGGTGTCAGATCCCAAGAAATACACTCAGAGTGGATAAAGGTCAACATGGCCAAATAAAGAGGTACGGAAAGTAATCAGGATAAGAGAGAGGAATATGTGAAATATAAACCCCCAACACAGAAGTAACTGAGCAGATTATAGAATGAATTCAAGTGTAAAAAATATATACCAAAAGCAAAGGTGAAAAATGAAAAGAAGATTGCAGAAAAGTTTAGATAAATATCAGAACATTTTTCAAAGAACTCAGGGACAAAGGGTCAGCACAAGAGACAGTAGAGTGTTGAAAGACGGGAACAGGTAATTTATTGGCCAAATGGTGAAATCATAAGAATTCAGTGTATTCTTTCGTTTGTATTTCACAAAGAGGATGAGAGAGGAGGTGGAGGCAGAAGGAGGATTCAGTCCCCAATGAAATAATATGGAAGCTGAAAGATGATCAGGGAATTAGGAGACAGGGAAGGAAGAAGTTTCTCTCTGTATGTTTTTTAACATAAAGAACTTTAGTAAATGTTAAATTTTAGGTATTTATTAGAGAAAACATTAGAGGATAAATCTATTTTTTAAAAAAATCTTTAATTCTTCATATTTTAATCTCTAAATTATGTGTTAAATGCATATTCTGTTTAAGTTTTCTATTCTGAAGTTGAGACTCTTTTGAGAAAAAAGAACTTTCACTTATGAGGTATATACATGTGTGTGCATATATACATATGTATTATACACATACATTTCTCCCTATATACATATTTACACATACAAATATACATATGTGCTGTTCTTTATGTACATGTATGTACACATAGATACTAAATACATATGCATATATGTATATGTATACACACATACATACACACACACACACACATACATGCAAAGATAGAGACAGAGAGAATCTTCATCTGGAAATTTAAAAAAACATATATGAGTTCAATTGACTAGGATATTCCTGCTCTTGACCTCTGATACTCTGAAAATTGATAGTTTAAATACATTATAATTGTGCCTTCTGTTCTTTTCTTACTGAAATGTTTCAGCTATCTTATTTAGGTAACACATATTATCCCCCAAATAATGAATGGTAAATATTACTATTTGAGGAAAATAGGTGAGTTGTTTGTCTGATTTGCTTTTGGCCTCAGAAATAACCTTTGTATATTTTAGTGTGAATTTTAAATGACAGACTTAGTGATAATGCTATTTCTGAAACAATTCTCTTGGAGCAACACACCAGGCTCTCGGCTGAACCTGAACAGCCCCCTCCCAGTGGGCCCCACCAGCGCTTACCTGTCTCCTTCCTTCCCGAGCTCCAGTGCATCCTCGGTACCATGGTGGTCATGATTCTCTCCTGGTGTCTGATTTGTCTACCGCTCAATTAGTCCTAATTCCCTCTGACCCTTTCCAACTTCACTCTTTTCCTCAGGATTTCCTTACATTTCGAGTATATTTTGTTCTGTTCAATTAGACTTGAAGTTGTTTGGGGATTCATTGTATGCCGATTTTATCTCTGTTCCTACCATAATTCCCAGCTTAACAGTTTTGAAAGTATTTCAATAAATTGCAGGAAAAAATAAAGACTCCACAGAGGCAGAACCTATAGGAAGATGCCTAGAAGCTCTATGTTATTTCCAGCAAGAAAATAAAAGCCATCAATTATAGTGATCATATATATATATATATGTGTATATATATATATATTATATAGGTGAGACACTCGCGCACACGCGCGCACACACACACACACACACACATACACACACACACAGAGTGAACTTATAATGAAGATATACCAAGCCCATAGAGTCTGGGTGTTTTTATATGGAGCTCTCAAGTCATAAGTCTTCAAAATAGGAATAAAAAAATATATGATAATAGTAGACTCATTTGTTTGTTTTCAATGTGGTTTTGGCTACATTGATTTGGGGTATGTTTGTATTTCTTACAGTCCTTTGCAATACAAAAAAAAAAAAAAAAAAAAGGTCCTGTGATCTCTCCTACCTTTTCAACTTCAGGATTAAAGAATTTATAAAAAGGAGCTAACTTTCATGAAACCACTTTTATTGTGCACCATGCCAAATACCAGGTGGTTTACATGAATGTATGTAAGTTTGCTGGCACTGGGTCACAGAACTCGGAGTAAGCTATTGATTTCTGGTTTCTGGCCCAACAATTAAGGAGTTTAGAAGTTGTCATTCCTGTTTTCACAAGAAATAAAAAAAATCCCAACAACTGGAAATCAACTCTTCTAAAATCCATCAGAGAATTGAGGTCACAGGACAAATCACCACTTTGAAAGTTGGAGAGACAGGTGGATGCAGAGAATCACAGCTTACTGGCAGCAGAAACCAATGCTGAAGCCAGAAACCAGTTGGAACGCTTACAGAGAAATTGACTAATTGTTGGAAACTGAGCTTGAACAAGCTTAAGACATAAAAATGCTGGGAGTTACATGCCCCAACATTTTGCATTTTGCCTCCAAAAATCCATTCAGGTTCTCACTGTGAAGATTGGAGGAAAATCTCTTCTGGTAGGAGGAGGGAACAAGGAACCATGTGATAGGTATCTGGAGCATTCTCTTCTCCTTAACAAAAGCCTTCCCTTGGGAAAATTGTTTCACTAGAGCCACACCAACATGGGATTATCTAATGTTGGTACCCAGTACACTGGGTAATTCTTTCTAACCTTTGATGTGGGGAAGGAAAATGTCCAACTCTAATTCCCTCTAGTCTTCATCATGGGGAAGAAACAAACACCACTCAGAGTCACTAAAAGACCAGTTGTAGGATTACACAACACTTTGGCTCCCCCTTATCTTACCACAACATCAATAGGGTTCCTGTATAAAAGCAGGGGATTAAATTGAAAGAACTGCAATGTTAGGATCTATATAAGAAGGAGACTCTAGGGAACACCAAAGACAACAGAGAAGACAAAATTAAGTACACATGAGGGAATTTTATCCTCTGACCTCACAGAAAACAGCCTAAACCCTATCCAAATAAGCACAAAATCTGACACTAAAGACCTGTTTATGTTACTTCCTTGTACCCATACATTCTGTCTGCCTTTCAAAAAAAGATGTTATAAATCATGATAAAAGCAGGAAAAATGTGAGATTTGTCACATTTTGCTCATGTAAATATTGGTGGGTGACATAAGCCAAGAAAAGGAAACTCTAAGAAAGCAAGTCATCCACCACCTTATTTTCCTGAGGTCTTTTTGGAGGTTAAAAAAATAATCCTGAGCCTTCTTAAGAGGTAAAAAGAAAAAAAAATCATGCATAAGGTCACCTAGTTAACACCACTGGGCAGCCAGCTGCAGCCTGGAGCAGCATAGTCTCTGTCTTGAGAAGAGCCCCATCCAAGACAGATGAGTGAATTCTCCAAGTTATCCACCTTTCAACAATCAGGATACAGGCAAGAAGAGGAGACTCAGTTCTCCTTGCCTATTGGGAGTTCCAGCAGAAGGTCTAGTGAGTTTGTTTGCATGGCCAGAGGCCTGTCTGGACAGGAAGGTGTGAACTGGAGCACCATGGTGCTGGGAAAACCTGTGCTGCACAGATGGGTAAGGCAAGACAGTTTTATGGACTCTGTAGCTCAAGGGTAGACCAACCGTAATGGCAGAAAGGCTTGAGCCATCTCTCTAGTACTCTGCCCAAGGGGCTGAGGGAAACTGGGCCAGTAGCAGGACTGGGAAGGCATGGGAGATATCTAGGGTCCTGTGCAGTACAACAGCTGCCCTCAAGAACCTACAGAGGAATCCTTCTCAGACATCTACTGCAGAGTTCACCAGCAATTTATGAGCTGAAGTCAGAGCAGCCGCTCTAACTACCAGAAAGAACACCACCAAAATTAACTACCTAAATACATCAGTTTGTTCCCTCTCTCTTCCTCTGAACACAGAAATTGCTAGTCCTTGGAAAGAGGAGAGTTAGTAAGGAGAGGTCTCCCAGAGAGACATACCAATATCCCGTGGTTGATCTTGGCATTTTGGTTGAGGAATAGAATGAAACCCCTTGACCTTGAGGGTCCATAATAAAGTCTTGCTTTGTCAATCTGAGGAGCACAGGCTTTCCCAGCAATCCAGTCCTCCAGTTCTTAACTCCACTTTTCAGGTGGCAAGGGGCACTTTAACAAACTCAGTGATACCTCCTGCTGGAACTCCAAACAGGAAATGAGAACTTGGTCTCCCCTTCCAGACTAAAGTTTTAAATCAAACAGTAATTTAATACCCAATGTAATATGAAAGTTAAGAAACTTGCTCAGGATACCATTAAGGGACTAGGAGCAGAGATCTAAGATCCATCTACTATTCCTGACTGGAGAAAGGTCAACTCTCCTGTATACATATGGCTCCCAGCAGAGCAGGGATCATAAATGGCAAATGTCACAGAATTTAATTCTCCTATCAATTTCTCAATGTTTGTGTTCTTATCTCTACTATTTGAAGAATATGGAACTGAAATTCAGGTGGGTTAAGTACCAAACCCAAGGCCCAACAGCCAGTGTCATGATACTACCATGGCAATAGTACATTCTCTGTATTGTATTCCATCGCCTTCGTAGAGAAGAGAACGTGTAACCTTCTAAATTAGCACCCCTGTAGTTGACATGCAGTATCCTACCTTCAATATCATCCTGAACTTTATAAATTTACATGACAGATTAATAATTTTATCATTTCTAAGGATCAGAATGCTTTAGATTTTTAAGAAGAAATTAATTTTATATTATAATGTCTCTAATTATATTTTTAAATAATGTTATCAATTGTCCTCTAATAGCCCATGTTTTAAGACTTTACTTTTATTAAAAGAGCCATTAAGATTTGGGGGCATTTTAGCTCCTGAAAGTACTTCTTACCTTTTGCACTGAAGAGCAAAAGTGTTTGCTTGTGGATGCTGCTCCTCTATGGGTCTCCTTTCCTTTAATTTGCATATTTTTATGCAGAAATTTTTGTAGCATCATTGCTACAGATTGAACATCCCTAATCTGAAAATCTGACATTCCTTGTGCTCTAAATCCCGGAACTTTTGAGCATCAAAATGAGGATACATGTGGAAAATTCCACATCGGACCTCACATGAAGGTCACAGCCAAAATGCAGGCACAAAAATAACTTATGGACTTCTCTTCAAGTTATGGGTATGAGGTGAATGTGAAACATAAATGAATTTTATCTTCACACTTAGGTCCCATCCCCAAGATATTATGTATGTACAAATATTCCAAAATCCAAAAAATTCTGCAATTGGAAATGCTTAGGATTTCAAGAATCTTGGATGAGGAATATTTAACTTTTACGATGGAAAAATCAGTTCTTTTGTTCTGTTCTTCCTGAATGTTGTACTGTTCCTATCTAATCTTGAGCTTCCAAACTCACTTCTCACCTTCAGCCACTCACCTTTCCCACAGGCTCGCTCAGGTCTTGCTTTCTCACCACATGTCTTGTGTTCAGTTCACTGGAATGATTTCAAAAACTCCTGTGTCCTTAGAATCTGCTCTCGAAAGGTCATCTGCCAAATGGGAAGAATAGGAGGATTTCACCTTTGAGATGATCTTCCAAGGAACACATGAGCACAGTTTAATTCTTTTTCTTTTCTGGCTCAAAGGACTTTAGTATGCCTCTTCCATCCATAGGTGAAGTTTTTTAAACTTCCAGTAATTCTATGGAAATCTTGGTAGCTTCTGACCATTGCATTCATTCTTTGATTGACTTCTGGACAAATATCACATCAACTGTGATTTTAAACCTTCACTTCACATGACCCTTGCTTTACCATGATCATATGAAGGTCATCACCTCAGGCACCAACAAAATGCTAAATGTTCCCCTTTGGGCCTTATTATCAGGACAGGGATGGCAACGGCCATTGGGTCTTTCTTATGAGTTCCACCCATCTGGGATGGGTCGGGCATCAGTCTGAAATTTTCTGATCTTTTTTTTTTTTTTTTTTTACTTATTGATTCATTGAACACAAATGGAGTACAGCTCTTGTTTCACTGGTTGTACACAAAGTAGAGTCACACCATCTGTGTGTTCATACATGTACACAGGGCAATGGTATCTGTCACACATTCTGTTATTATTTTTACCCCCCACCCCGCCCCCACCCCTCCCTTCCCTCTATGCTATCTGTCCTTCCTCTATTCTTGCCACCCTTCCCCCCCGCATTATGCATCATCATGCATTTATCAGAGAGACCATTCGGCCTTTGGATTTTTGGGATTGGCTGATCTCACTTAGCATAACAGTCTCCAACATCATCCATTTACCTACAAATGCCATAATTTTATTCTTCTTTATGGCTGAGTAATATTCCATTGTGTATATATACCACAGTTTCTTTATCCATTCATCTACTGAAGGGCATCTAGGTTGATTCCATAATCTAGCTATTGTGAATTGAGCAGCTATGAACATTGATGTGGCTGCATCACTGTAGTAATCTGATTTTAAGTCCTTTGGGTATAGGCCAAGGAGTGGGATAGCAGGGTCAAATGGTGGATCCATTCCAAGTTTTCTAAGGAATCTCCACACTGCTTTCCAGAGTGGCTG
>JAJEJO010000907.1:717124-747191 GCA_020662805.1 Glaucomys volans
GGGTCAAATGGTGGATCCATTCCAAGTTTTCTAAGGAATCTCCACACTGCTTTCCAGAGTGGCTGCACCAACTTGCACTCCCACCAGCAATGTCTGAGTGTACCTTTTTCCCCACATCCTCGCCAACACCTGTTGTTGCCTGTGTTCTTAATAAAAGACATTCTAATTGGGGTAAGATGAAATCTTAAGGTGGTTTTGATTTGCATGAAATGTTCTGATCTTAAAGGAGAAGCAACAGGTCAACATGCTGAACAAGGATGCCAGGCAGGGAGACAAGAGGGATTTGCATGTACTTGGGTTGAGGACAAATTTTTCAGAAACCCCTTCATTTATCAAATCAAGCTTATGTTGGCACCAAACTCATGGAAGGAAGTAGCTCTTCCTCTTTGCTGTCCTGAATGAAGCTAGTCAGTTTGCTTCTTGTCCATATTAAGCCATATTTTTTAAAACAATCAACCTTGTTTATATTTCTTCTTATCTGCATTTAAACTGTCTATATGCACAGGCTGAATATTTTTAAGGATTTTCTGGATTTTAAAGACAGCATCTCATCCACTCTATACTGCTGAGTATTTTTGCTCTGTTCTGCTTTGCAGACCACATATTTGTCATGAAAATTGCAGACTGAACTTACATTGCATTGGTAAACACCTCCAGAATAATGCAAAGGTGAAATGTGGAGAAAAACTATAGCCCTGCTACGACTTTGAAGGAAAGACAAGCCTCTACCGGCCCCATGCCCCATCAACTAGCTCTAGCAAATGAATGTGATCAGCAAACGCTGGAAAAAAAAAAGGAGTCTGGTTTTCAATTCCCACCGATGTCATTTATGAAGCACTTGGCATAAGACCTACGAGACCAGGAGGCTGTTACTTGGTTCTACCCATTCTGAAAATTACAGGGAGAAAATCACAGGCTGGTATCAGGTGTCCAAATCTTCATCTCAAAGGGTGAATCATAAAACTATTATAAAAAATGCATCCTGCTGCAGTGACAGCTGTCATCCCAAATCTACCTAGTGCAGAGCGGTGGTGACAGTCATTAATGACTTAAATGTGAGATTAGGTTGTGGTGTTTAACAGCCTGGACAAGAAACTTTTTTAAAAAGTCATTAGAAGTAACGCATCACCCTGTTGATAATGGAAATAACAGCCTAGGGATATGAGATCATTTAAATAATTATGCAAAGTATTGCATATTGATATTAGTGTGTTGTTCTTATGTGTCTTTCCTTGTTGTGAGCAGGTGAAGTTTAAATTGAAGGGACTACCCATTTGGCTATTTTTTTCTTTGATGTTGGCCTACCCATTTTATTTGCTCTTAGAAAATGTGCAAAGGAGCACTATGATAAACACAAAAAATCATAGAATTATGATGCAAATAATTCAAAGAGCCGATTTTACAGGAAAGGAAACTAAGCTTGAGAGAAAGGAAATTCTGAGCTTGCCTTTCTACATCTAATTAATTGTGGGAAAGGACTATAACTTAAACTTTCAATGTTTTGTTTGGTAGTGAATCAAATGTTACTTGGATAACTGGGGAAAGGGCTTAATTATTTTTTTATTTCAAGCTTTCTGCTGTGATTAGAACTTAAGGTGCAGACATTTGGTGACCCTTGAATTATGGCAGAAAACCCAGAATTTTGATTGTTTTCATTCTGATTTTTGGAGCCACAACGGTCAGTAAGTGCAAAACTGAATCTTCAAATAGATTCACATAAAACCAATCATAACAGGTATGATTACTGAATGGTATGAATCTACATCATGCACAACCATAGAAATGAAAAGTGATATCCCATTTGTGTACAATGAATCGAAATGAAGTCTGTAAAACTTAAAATAAATTTATTAAGTAATTACTTAAAAAAATCACAGAGAAAAATGAAACAGGAGTTAGAGGAAGCCTCTTTTATCTAATGAAATTTTTTAAAAATCATGTAAAATAGAATGAAGGAAAAATGACAGTAAAATGTGATGGAAGAAAAAACACAACAAAACATCAGTCACCTTCCTCACCCTCCAGCATCCCTGGCACCGTGAAAATGTGTCTCATGTTCTCAGGGCTTAGAGTTGTCATTCAGAACCTGAGAGGTCATGAATGGCTATTATCTGAATGTTTATGTCTTCCCAAATTCATGTTGAAATCCTAACCTCTAAGACAACAGCACTAGAAGGTGGGTTGGGAAGAGGAGATTAAGTGGTGGGGCTAAATCCCTCATAAATGGTATCAGTGCTTTTTATAAAAGAGGCCTCAGTGTGCTTTCTCTTTGTATAAGTTTTGCATTTCTGAAAATAAAGGTGAGGCAATTAATTCATAAAGAGAAAGGATTTATTTAGCTCATAGTGTGGAGATTCAAATCCAAGACCAAGTGGCCCATTAATTTGGTCTTTGATGAGTATGGTGGATGGTAATGGTGGAGAGCCCATGTTTGATCAAGCAATTTTACCTAGAGCCAGGAAGCAGAAAGAGAGAGAATGATCTCAGTTCCGAAATCCCTTCAAGGACACACCCCCAAAGACCTAAGGACCTCCCACAAGGCCCCACCTCCTAAAGGTCCACAGCATCTCCCAATATCACCATCCTAGAGACTTGTCAAGCTTGGCTTTCTGATGGATGTTCAACATTCAGATCACTGCACACTCCTTCCCCCATGTGAGGACACAGTGGGAACATGACCCTTATAAATCCAGAAGGGAATCCCCACCAGATATCAAATCTGACTTGCTCCCAGACTTTTCAGCCTTCAAAACTGTGAAGAAGAAACAGCTTTTGTTATAAGCTATCCAATTTATGGCATTTGGTTATAGTAACCAGAATGCAGTAAGACACTAACTTTTGAAGGTGATTTGACTTTCCCGACCCTTGGGTTGAACCCATGCACAAATGGGCAATAGCACTCACCCTCATCTCTTTGGTTGCACTGATTATCCAACAACTTCTTGAAAGTCAGAGGACTGCATTAAACCTCAGACATTCAAGGATACAGAAGAGAAGGGAAGAAATCAGCTCCTCAGAGAGAGATAGACCAAGGATTCTGTTATGGTTTAGTTGTGTGGTGCCCCCCCAAAAGCTCATGTGTGACAAAATGCAGGAAGGTTTAGAAGTGAAATGATTGGATTGTGAGACCCTTAACCCAATCAGCGAATTAATCCTCTGATGGGGATTACCTGAGTAGTAACTGAAGGCAGGTAGGGAGTGGGTGGAGGAGATGGGCATTTTGGGTGGGCCTTTGGGCTTTATATTTTGTCATGGTGAGGAGAGAGCTCTCTCTCTCTTTCTGCTTCCTGGTATCACATTCCCTTCTGCCACACCCTTCTGCCATGATGCTCTGCCTCAGTTCTGAGCCCCAAGGAATGGGGTTGGCCATCTATATTCTGAGCCCTCTGAAACTATGAGTCCCCAAATGAACTTTTCCTCCTTTAAAATTACTTTTTTCAGGTCTTTTGGTCACAGCAGTGAAAAGACTAACTAAAACGGATTCCTGCACATAGTCAAACATTCCCATTCTTTTTCTCTTCCCCTTTCCAAAATCCTAGGGCTCATTCCACCTCTAACTGGGTTTCTTGAGATTGCATGTTGTCAGTGTATTAAAAAAAAAAAAAAAAAAGCAAGAAACCACTTTTTTTTTATCTACGCTGTGATCTTTGCATTAAACCATTTGAACATGAAATATGTGAGATCTGATTCCATAGGGTTTATTAAAGTAAATTGTCTTAGCAAATCTGTCCATTCCATTTGATTCTGAAGAATAATTGGTTAATGAGAGAATGATTGCTTTGTTCAGACATGATTACTGAAAAAAATGTTTCATCCATATGTTGCTAAATAATGGGAAATTCTCCAGTGAAGGGGGACAATGATTAGAAGAAACAAGATAGCTCAAGAAAATATTCCCCAATGTGTTACTACATTTTTTTAAACAGGCCAACTGTAAGTGAGTCTAGAGTTTCTTTGTACTATATAAAGCCTGGAAATGCCTAGTAGGATTGAGCTCTTTGTTGAAAAAGTACTAGGTAGATTTCTTTGTTTTTTTGAATCAAAGAACAGCGCCTTCTTTTGATACATTATATGGCCATAATAGCTATTCCCTCTGCTCTTATCCCTTCTGTGGCCTGATGATATTCAAGTTGTGGCATTAAAAGAGCGAAGCTATATACTGACACATTTCAAAATATTCACCAACGTGTTGGGCTAAGATTCTTTCACACTTGACAACTGGATAGGTTGGTTCGTCTGTGAGCACAGAACTGGAGACTTCGGGTATTTATCAGTTTCATTGTAATTTTAAATGATCTGCAGTAGCAAAGTGACCACTTGACAACTTCCAAATTTTTCTAAAAGCAGTTAAAGCCAAATAAGAAAACAGGTGGTTTGTAATAATAGAGTTGGTTTGACCATCTTTGTTGCTAAATGCAAGGATGCATTATTCTGGTCTTAAGAACAGAATTTGCCCTTCATCCTGATGGTTCACACAGCCCACACCCTACCCAAATAAAACAAAGGCAAAATTCTACTTTTAGTTTTCTACAAGTAAGGAAATGCCAAAGCAATTGACTCTCTTAAATTCATATCTGGACTTTGCTGCAAATGAATAATCACTATTTTTTAAGGTAAAGGTTTATTTTATTCCTTTAATTATACTGCAAGAGCAATATCTGTGCATAAGCCAAGCATCTGTGATTAGAACTGAAGGTTGTAATAAAATAAAATTGCAACTAAGATTATCTCTCACATGTTCAAAGAACAAAGCGTTATGAGCACCCACTCAGAGCAATTCACACTGACTTGGTGTCAGGGAAGTTTCGCAGAGTATGTGTTTCAGCCAGGTTTTGACAAATGAGTAGGAGTTCATCCAAGGGAGCAAGAAGCAATCCTGTTGTGGAGAACAGCACATGCAAAGGCTCAGGCTCTTCCAAGGATGCACATGTTTGAGAAGCAGAGAGTTGAACACAGCCAGAGTGCAGCTCTCAGGAATTTTCACATTTAATATGAATCTTTGCAGTACACTGACAATTAGAAAAAGAGTTCTGGATCTCAGTAAAATGAATGAGACTTGAAACATAAATTAAATGTCATCAGTGTATACAGAGTAACTGACGTCTTGGGACTCAACAAGAACAACTCTAAAGACATGAAGAAAATGGAAGATCAAATCCAATAGAATTTCAGTATTTAAGATTTGCACACAGGAAAGTGAAATTGGCAAAAGGTGGAGCAAAGCAAGGAGTGAAATAAGATAAACAGAAAATAGCATCCTATATATTACAGGAGGTGACAGCATAGAGAAAAAGGAGGTCCAAGACTGTTGGCAGAGGGGAGAAGTCATATAGAAGAAATACTGAAAAGAGGCCATTGAATCTGATACCTTGAGGGCTAATGTTGTTATTACCAAAAGAATTTGAAGGAGAGGTTTGAAGACCTGGACCCAAAATTCTTTGACTTGCTTCCCATCTGATATGGTAGTGTTAAAACCCTTTTGGGCTTTAGAAATGGACAGTTCCCACTTCTGGTCTACCAGATGCTTTCTCTTGAAACCCAGATACCATGCCCTAAGTCAACCCAAGAACATCACAGAATGCCAAATTGCATCTTCCCAGACGTGTCAAGTCCTGAATAGAAAGATCCTTCAGCTAATATTCTGGCCACCTCTGAATGGCACAGCATGTAACAGGAAGGAGACACCTCTGTAGACCCTTGCACAAATGATACATGGTGTGTGTCAATAATAACATAAGGAGGTGTTAACAAAATTACACATGGATTTTTTTTTTTTTTAGTAGGTTGGACATAAGGAGCAGGAATTAACTAGGACAGTGTTTGAAGGAAGGCAGGATAGACATGAAGGTTTGTAAGAATGTAGGAATCTTGAGCTAGGTTGTAGAGGAAGACCTGGGAGAGAGAATGACCTAGTAGACAGGAGAGCATTGCTGCTTTTCAACCCATGAAAGAGAGGCAATGAGAAGAATCCAGAACACAGGTATGTTAGCTTTCCATCACTCTGAGAAAGAACCTGAGATAGTCAACATAATAAAAGGTGTATTTTGACTCATGGTTTCAGAGGTCTCAGTCCATCTTTGCTTTCCCTAATGCTTTGGACCTGTGACAGCATAGTACATCAGGGCAGGGGTACATGGGGGAGGAAACTTGTTCATCTCATGACACTCGAAAGCAAAGAAAGAGACAGGATGGGGTTGGGAGCACAGTATCCCTTTCAAGGGCAATCCCAAGGACCTTACTTTCTTCCATTAAGTCCCACCTCCTAAGGATTCCAATAGTGTCACAGACTGGTGACCAAGTTTTTAATGTATGTATCTCGGGGGGACACTCCAGATCCAAACTATAGCAAGGTGATGCATTCAGAAGGACAAAGGATGAACTTCCTCCTAGAACAAGAGAGAAGCATAAGTCACTGTCAGATTTTTAAAGAAGTGCTCATCGGGAAACAACGAATGCAAGTGCTCTTTAGTCAGATCGTATAGTCAATTTCATATAATTTTAAAGAAAGAAATAGCATCACTTTAGGATCCTAAGGGCATAGGGCATTTAGATGACTCTATTTAGCTTTCTTTCCACTTCCTAACCCATAGACTCTATCTGGAAGTGTGGGAAGAATGGATACGCAGGTTAGATCAGAGTAGCGTAACAGAGTGGTGTGGTGTAGAATGAATGCAGGTTAATATCAATGTACCCAAGTGATTTTGAGAAAACAGATGCTACCCATTGGGAAACTTAGGACATAAAGAGGCATGTCTTCCAACAAAGTACAAATGAGATTTTTTTGGTTTTTGAGGAAATAGTCATTATAGCCTTTAGAAAGATTGATGATTCTGATATCCAAAGAGGATTTCAACAACCACTGCAAAGATGCAAATGTCTTCAGAAGGTCCTAACTCTATGCACTGAGACAGAACTTCTGAAAACCCCCAAGTTTAGGCAACTATCAAATCTTGATTAATCAGAGAGAAAGAAGGAAAGGGACATTCAATAGCACTAGAACAGGGGTTGGCTGACTATACCCCACAGGTCAGATCTAGCCCACTGCCAGTTTTTATATGATCCATTAGCTAAGGATGTTTTTGCAGTTTAAATTATTGAAAAAAGTAATAAAATATGATTTGAATTATGTGCCAGGTAAAAATTGTATGAAACCTACATTTTGGTGTCAATCAATAAAGTTTTAATGGTGCACAGACGCACCTGCTGTGTAACTCCATCTATGTTTGCTCTTACGCTAGAGCACCACAGCTGAGTAGCTTCATCAGAGGCCATATAGCTTGCAAATATAAAATATTTACTACTTTCTTCCCCTTTATGGAAAAAAATTGGCAGCCCTTGAGCTAGAAGTTTCTTTATTTTTCTTCTATTTTTCACTTTCAAACAGAAATGCTTCCCTATATATCAGTTCCCATGGAGTTGTTAGATTAACATTAACTTGTGTTGAAAATTGAGGATTTTTTTTTTTAAGAAAAGGAAATGGTAATTTTTTGATGGTTATTGATTTCTCTGTTTCTGAAAACACTTGGAAGAGACCCAGGCTTTTTAGTTTGTGTCTACCACTGGGCTGGTATCTCCTCAACAGTTGCACAGACTGCAAGCATATGCTCTTATGGAAACATTTTTTAAATCCATTCACAAGTATTTATTGAGCATTGTCCTAGGCACTGGGAGTGTGGCAGGGTAGGGGACTGCCAAAGTCCCTCTCATCGTGCAGGGTGTGTTCTCCTAGTGAGACAGAAGCAATGAAAAGCCAGGGGATGGCAAACAAAATAAATCCAGATTGTGGCAAGAGATATACATAAAATGAATGAAGGTAGGGGATGATTCCACTGGGACAGGGGGACTTATCCAGATAGGGAAGGGCTCTTGGAGGAAATTATCCTTGAACTAAATGCTGAAGGCAAAGAGGAAGCAGCCCTACACACAGGGTCTGCAGGCCCGCACAGATTTGAAGTGTGAGAAAGATCAAATGGGAGGCTGAGAGGTTGGGAGGAGAGGGGGAAGAAGGAAAGAGGGGCAGAGGGCAGAAGACAAAGAGACAGGAAGTCATGTCTTAGGCCACCATCAGGAGTCTGAATTTCATTCTGAACACAATAGGAAGCAACTGGTAGATTTTGAAATGGGTGGGGGGAGTGAGGGATGAGTACATGTTCAAAAGAGCCATCTGGTTGCTATGTTTGTGCATGGATTGTGCGGCTGCAGGAGTGGAAGCACAGACTATCGGGGGCTACTGAAGAAGCAGGCGCGAAATGGCGGACGCCGGGCCCAGGCAGATGGTAGGAAGCAGGAAAATATGAGTTATGTTTTGAAGATAAAGCTGGAAGTCTTGAATGTAAGATATAAAAATAAGTTAAGTGCAGTTAGAAAAAAAAAATCAATGTTTTGAAAATGATCCCAAGCCTATTCCAAGTCCATGTAATTAAGATAAAAGTCATGCTGGGAGTGGGGAAGTTCAGCCCTGGTGGCGTCTGGAAGCACCAGGGTGGAGGGTGAATGGAGACCAAGGTTCTGAAGGGTGACTGGGAATTACTTCAGCATCTAAGAGAATTACAAGAAACCTGGGTGGGTGCTGTGGAAAAGAGCCTGAGCAAGAGGTGAGAAATCCAAACAAATCAGTCACCAGCGCGGGTGCACAAAATCTCACAAGGGAATGTGTCCTGTTTTCACTAAGTCAAACCAAGCACTTTGCGGCCTTAACTAGAGCCTCAAGTTAAAAAGCAGCTATCATCCTGTTGGTTTTTCATCTCATTTTATGGAAGAGAGACTTCAAATTGATGCCATAGGTATAATCTTTTAGTGAATGATCATTGGTGGACACGGGTTAACGATGGAAAGCTGGGTAAGATGTGAATGCATTTGGAGCATGCATGCTACTTTTTTTTTTTTTTTGGTGGTGCTGGTGCTTGGGCCCGCAGCCGTGTCCTTTCAAGGCAAGCACTCTACCAACTGAGCTATATCCCCAGCCCCATGCATGCTATCTTAAGACAGTTTTTGAACTGGCATTTTTATTGCCTTGATAAGGGCAGATGTTAGCAGCGACGACTCTGAGCTGCAACAAGTGGAACAATTAAATGCATTTACCTGGTGACATTCAAAACTACTTCTTTATTGGAAATGGGGGTGAACTAGCTCTGGTGTTTATGTGTAAAAGGACTTTTGTTTCTTGATGGATAACTAGCATTCGTATCTATTTTACCCACGGGTATCCCCCACCATCATTGCAGTTTTGACAGAAAAATTCTTTTTGCAATAGCCTTTTTTTTTTTTTTTTTTTTTTTTTTTTTGGTGAAGCAACATGGTTAATGTTTTGTTTGTATCAAAAAAAAGCTTAAAATGCTACTTTTCTTCTCTTCATTTAGAAGCAATCAGTCTCCCTCTCACTGAGCTCTTACTATAGACAACCAATATCCAGAATTATACCACATCAGCTGTGCGTAGAAAACGCATGCATTGTGCCTGATTTCTTTTTTTTTCTCTTTTCGTAAGCAAAGTAGTATTTGCCAGTTAAATCCCCAGGTACCTAGCTTTCAAAGAGTCAGATATAAAATTAGCAAATGAAACATCTGTTCCTTGCTATTATTTTATAATCACATTAATTGGCAGATGTCTTTAGGTAACAGAGAAAAGCGTATCAGCCATTGCTTAGGTTTCCACGGGGTTGTGCTTGTGGCTACTGGATATCACACACCCAAAAGACCATCCCAGAAGGAGATAAAGTTACACTGGACTTGAAGGGTACCTGGCTTTCTCCCTGGGAAACCTCCTGACAGTGGGGCCAACTGCCCACTCACAAGTGCAAATAGGATGCCCAGCTATATGCTGTTGTGGAGAACCTTACCCTCCCTGCTCCCAGGTTTGGTTTTTCAATTATCATGTAGTTTGCACAAAAGCACTGTGCCAATTCAATTACTGCCTGATTAATGGAGTGTTGCAGGTTTATTTCAGGGGTCTAGCTATCTATTAATTAGCATATTGGGGCCTATACTCTACTGTTTTGTCCTGATATGCTTTGAAAAGTCCCAAGTGCAATTAAAAAACTCTAATATGCTTTAAATAGTTATTTGAGAAAACACATCCAGACTTTTTTAAACTCCTCAGGGATTTTTAAGCACATCCAGATTTATTATGAGTCATCTAAAGTTCCTTTAAAAATACATTCTTCTTTCCTCTACTAGGTTCTGGAATCTATCTATATTGAATAGTAGAGCTGTTCTTTCAAAGATCTGGGAAGGAGGAACCCTCAGAAAAGATCAAGTTGGGGCCTTTCATGGGTGGATTGCTTCTTCAGTGTATTCGGGAGTTTGCTTTGAATTGAAAACTTGATTAGGGGCTGAATCTAACCTAAAGTCATTCGGAGTACCAAGATTAAGTTTTGTTGGTATTCAATTAAAACAAGCCAACTATTAGACTGAGCTATGAGCAATATTGAATTTCTTTAACATTCCCCCCACCCTTTTTTTTCTGTTGAATGTCATTAGGACTGAATACCCCTTGATGGACAAATAAAGAACCACTTCTTAATAGCTGCCGTGTGCCACTTCTATGTGTGAGTACAGATGGACCAGGAAAAATATAACTCTCTCATTAGTCTTAGCAAATGCCACTTACAAATTCAAGAAGTGGGAGGTTGCAAGTAGACTCATTTGCTTGCAATAAGAGACATATGCAAAAGATGAGACTGGAATAGGAGATTGGAGCTGCATGTTCAGAGTCAAGCTAACCATGTGAATTATGTCTTTGGCACTGAACATTGGTAATGACATGACAATAAAAGCATGACTAATGCTTTCAATACACATGTAAGATCTAATGTATATTTAATATTTTAATATATACATGTAATATATATGTGTATATATATATGCTGCATGTGTGAAAATGCATGTAATGTATTAACTAATATGTAAAGCCTGAACAATACCCTAAGAATGTGGGTCCTTCGCCACTCATAAGATAACCACTAGTCAGAGTGAGCTGGAAAGAAGAGTAGCCAGTTATGAGGTCACTACAAATTCCGAAGTGGGGTGAAGAAAAATAAACAACTTGGAGACCCGGTAATGGATTTGCCAACACATTAAGACGTGAACCAACAGCCATGTCCTATGTCACCTACCATCTAACCTCAGTGTCTCCAGCTCAGGATGGGATGATGGTCCAAGGCCTGAAGACTTGACAAGAACGGAATATTTTCCAAAAATGTCCTCTATAGTAGGCAGAATGCTGCATCGTGTGCACGCAGTTCAGAACAAATATTTCACAGTGATAATGTTATAACATCTCCATACGTAGCAGGTTTCCAAATATTTTTTGTGAATAAATGAAATATTCACTGCATGAGTTCAATGGATGTGAGTCCTGACTGTATCCAAAATCTGACTAGAGGAAATGAAAAACAATGATATGGACACAGAACAGAAAGAAAGAAGGGAAGGAAGGAAGGAAGGAAGGGAGAAAGAAAGAGAGAAAGACAAATAGGTAGAGGTTATGGAGCCTGAGGACTCCCATGACCTGCCATCTGCAATGAGGGAGAACCGGTGGTATAATTCAGTCTGTCTAAAGCCTGAGAACCAGAGGATTTCCAAGATGTGACTTCCAAGACTAAGAACCAGGAGTTCTAATGACTAGAACAGGAGAAAATGGATGTCCCAGTTCAAGAACAGAGCAAATTCTCCCATCCTCTACCTTTTTGTTCCTTTAGCCCTCCGTAGATTGGACCACATGCATTAACACTGGTGAGGGTGGATCTTCCTCATTCATCCTACTAACTTAAATTAGTCTCTTCTGGAAACACCCTCATAGACACACCTATAAATATTGTTTTAACAACTACCTGGGCATCCCTTCACCCATTCAAATTGACACATGAATGTGCCCATCACACTAACCAAACAACCTATCATTCAGGTGAGAAAGACACACATGAAGGCAAGCAACGACAAGACAGAGCATACAAACACTGATGGCTTCTCCATTCTTGCAGAAGCACCATGCCTTGGAAATATTTGCAGGGAATGAGTAAGGATAAGGCCACCTATTTACAAAAGCAGAATATTTCATTTGTGCATTTGTCCATTCATTTCCGCATTGGTTTTTTAGAACCTCATCATTGGTTCCTGTGCTAAGACCCGAGTTAGGTATCATGTGCATTCTAGGCTCTGCTGCCAGGTGGGCTGCTGCTTTATTACTCTTCCTCTGTATCCACAAAGGGATATCACCATACACTGCTGTTTCTTGAGAAGTGGGTTCAATCATTACTTTTCAAGGTATGAAGGACAGGTAGGAAAAATGCATTAAACAACCATTATTTTCTATAATTAAGAGGATTTTTTATTAAAGAAATCCCTGCTTGTCCAAAATGCCTACTTGATGTAAATAGAGGCACAACTATTCCAGAAACCACCGACTTTCCCTGCAGATAATTTCAGGATATGAATATGCTATTTTGGAGTCATTTACATCTGCAAAGTGCCACTTGAAGGTAAAAAAAAAAGAAATGAGAAACAGTAGGATTGTTATGTGTATAGTTCATAGAACAACAAATAAGGTTTCATTCTGTAGGTTTTTAAAAAAATTTTTATTTAGTTATACATGTCATCAGAATGCACCTTGATGCATCATGTATAATGGAGTATAATTTTTCACTCTTTTGATCATAGATGATGCAGAATACCACTGGTCACAGTTTTGAACGAGATCACCTTTGTGCCTTGATTAATATTGTTGGTTCTCCCTGGTTCACACCAGCACAGCTTTCCCTCTTGATGGGTGAGTGGCTCAGGCTGATTCAGTCACAGGGGATGAAGACGCGAAGTGTTCGCCACTCACCAGTGAAGTGTAATCAAGCTGAAATGTTCAATGTGGTGGATGGTGAAGGCTGTGGCATCAGTTCCATCATGAGCACTGTGGGCTCCAGGCCCACACACCTTCACAACTCCCAGGAGCCTGCAGTTGCAGAAGTTAGCAGAAAATAGAGCCTTTGGGGATGAGGACACAACAGCAATGTGCAGAAATAAGTGAAAAGTTAGTGTTTCCAGCTATGGAAAATTTCTTGTTTATTCCACCCTCCATGCTCTGATAAAACTGCAAGTACATTTGTATAGTTGAAACTGAACGCATTAAGATCAGTAAATATCATGACTAATTTTTCAAATTCAGTGTGCAAACCTCCAGAGTATTTCAGCCATATATTTCTTAATCTGAATTTTTAAAGTTGTGTACTGTAAGAGAAATCTATTCCATATGCTTCACAGTTAATTGAGAATAAACATGCCTTCCACATTCCACGGAAAATACATTCTCTCACTTCCAAAATATAAAAAATAAATAAATAAATACAGGGAAGGTCCTTCGAGGATGATTGAAAAGTGTTGCAAAGTGACCTAAAGATATTCTTTAGTTATTAAACAAACTGTGTGATTCGAAAAATGTGTGCCTTGTATTTAACCCATTCCTATTCTTCGGAGATTCAATTTTCAAAACATACTTTGTTAGTAAATGAAAGCAGTAGGATATCTGCAACAAACAGCCTGGATATTTTAAAAATCTTTGCTGTAAATATATACATTTTTAGTCTTCATATTTATTTCGTTAGCATTATTTAGAAGGCAGCTTTGAATTAGTTGTTACAAGCAATATTGAATCTTTTCACTGAAATTAATTAGATTTCTTCTGTTATTTCTGGATATTTTATAAACTATTTAATTTGAAATATTTTCTTTCTAGTGAATCATTCATAAATTTTTCAAAAATTTAAAAAGCACACAGTCCATTACCCTTAGTACAGTAAAAGTGGTTTTATAACTAGACAGTTTTACTATATTTTAGGAGGTAAAGACAGAAAAAGAACTTCCTGCTCAATGGACCGATTTCTGTCTTGAAACTTAAAAAATGATGTTTTATTATGTTAACTAAAAACTGTTATAAAAAACTAAGCACTTCTGTGAAATTTCTCGTGCTCAGGAGAAAGATTGAACACACTTCTAGTTTTGCACTATATGCCAAGTTTCAGCCCAGAGAGAGTGTTTATGGTTCAGATATAAAACCTCAGAAATATAAATGTGAAGACAACCTTAACTACAGTGTTGCAAATGCAATGTTGTAATTTTATATGTTAATCTATCAATACACAGCATGTGCAAACATATGTTTATAGACAGGGAGACAAGAATATACAAATGAGGAGATAAAATTCTTGTATCTCATTTGATGCTCTATAATTTCTATCAATTTATGAATGTTTTGTTTTTGTGTTATGATTTCATTTGAAGTTGACATAAAGCCACTTGTGCCTATCTGCAAAGGCCTCATCACCAACATTCTCAAAGCTGATGCTGCCAGCCTGTTCGGAAGATGTGGAAGGAACTTTGCCTGCTGGGACCCACTGCAGGCAACATGAAGAAATCAGAATGTTGTGCAATAGGAAACTTTGAGGTTTTTTTGGTAGGCAGCACAGGTATGCATTCAATTTTATGAGCACATCTGGTTTATCTGCATTTCTAAATTTGGCCCTTAGGGTTCGACTGAAAATTTGTGGCAAAAGAAAGATAAAACGGTGATTTAACAGTCTTCCTCTGACCCACCAAAGCAGCCCAGCTCATTTGCTAACCATTATGAAACTGAAAGGAAACTCAGGGACAAACAAGACAATTTATGTTTTTGAAGAAGTCCCCTACGCAAAAGACATTCCTCGGTTGATGGTGTGGTCTCCACCACATGGTCTTCAGCCAAAGATTAAAGAAGGTCTGAGACTGAGTCTGCCTCTTTTCTTGTGTTTACTCAAGTTACAAGATTTTGCAAAACATTTAGGTGAGGTATGTTACAGAATTAGCAGATGGCTTTAATTTTCCTTTGGGATAGGAAGGCATATTCCAATTTTCCTTGCAAATGTGATGGATGAGTTTTAGGGAAGTTTAAAATTCTAAATTTAACTTGGATAGTTACAGAAGGAAGGCAAAATTATATTATTAAAAGCCAGTATCAGGATTTTTGGGAAACTTTTGAAAAAGCTTCAGAGAGTATATGATAGCAAAGCTTGAATTTTTTAAAAATTATATTTCTATTCCCAGCACCTCAAAAAACTTAAAAATTATATTTCTATCAGACACAATCATAGGGCTAAAATACTTAAAATGTATTTTATTTTCCTGAGTAAACATCTAAAATCTTTAAAGATAACTTTGACTTCTTTTTCCAGATTATATTTAGCTTTACTTTTGTAAAAGAAATAGGTATGCATGGTAAACAATGTAGACCAAAAATACAGACCTAATAAATAAAGAATGAAATAATGATAGAATTCCATCATCCAAACACCATCGCCACCCTAACACAGTTTTAGGGTGTTGTTCTGTGTTAGGATCTTCCTAACACAGAAATGGGGTTTTCTACCCCATTTCTGTGGACATATGTACGCATGTGGACATATGTATTCTCAACAATGTTTTCTTTTTTCTTGTTCTTTTTTAGTTCTTTTTAGTAATACATGACAATAGAATCCAATTAGATTATGTAGAAGCAAATGAGAGGGGGAGGGGATGGGGGTATGAAAAATGGTGGAATGAGACAGACATCATCACCCTATGTACATGTGTGATTAACAGGAATGATATGAATGTACATCATGCACAACCATAGAAATGAAAATTTGTACCCATATGTGTACAATAAATCAAAATGAAGTCTGTAAAAAAATAAATAAATTTTAAAAAAGAATCCAATTTGGCATAATAATACAAGCATGGAATATACCTTTTTTTAATTAGGACCCTTTTCTTGTGGATATACAGAATGATAAAATTCACTGTGGTGTATTCATATATGAACATAAGAAAGCTATGTCAGATTCATCACACTGTCTTTCCTTTCCCTGTTCCCTGTCCCTTTCCCTCATTCCCCTTCATTTGTCTAATCCAATGAACTTCTATTCTCCACCCTCCCACCCATTGTGGGTTAGCTTCCACCTATCAGACAAAAAGTTTGACGTAGCCCGGCACGGTGGCAGACGCCTGTAATCCCAGCTACTGGAGAGGCTGAGTCAGGAGGATCACGAGTTCAAAAGTCAGCCTCAGCAACTTAGCGAGGCCCTAAGCAACTCAGTGAGACCCTATCTCTAAATAAAATACAAAATAGGGCTGGGGATGTGGCTCAGTGGTTGAGTGCCCCTGAGTTCAATCCCTGGTTCCAAAACAAACAAACAAAAAAGTTTGACGTTTGTTTTTGGGGGAATGGCTTATTTCCCTTAGTATGAAAGTCTCTAGATCCATCCATTTACTGGCAAATGTCATAAAATTATTCTGCTTTATGACTGACTAATATTCCATTGTGTAAATGCCACAATTTCCTTATCCATTCTCAGAAACATTTTCGAAGAGAAATTTATTCTATGAGGATACATTAAAAAGTTCTATTTTGTTGGATCAAAAAGTTTCCTCTAATGCTTTCTGCTGTCATAAACCGGGATATATGATTCTGGTATTTTTTCATTCAGAGAGTATGGCTGATTTGCATGTTTTGCATATTCCTTTCTTCTTTCTTTGTTATCTTCAGTAAGTGATTTGCCTTTTCCCTTTTCTTATTAGTTTGTAAGAGTTCTTTGACTAAAATGATAGTAACACTTTACCATATATACCTGTCAGTTCTTAAATTTTAATTGTGGTGTCACATTGAGTCACAAGGAAACTTTTCAATGTATTCAAATATATCTGTTGTTTTTAATGATAATTACTGGGGAAGCATTTTCGTTTATACTTGCAAAACTGAAGTATTTTGACACTCATCAGAATAGAAGTTCTCTCCCTTTGCAAACTACTATTCCTGTTAAGTACTGTTTCACTGGCTGTCTCATTAGCTCTGATAACAGTTTTAGATTTATGACTTAACCGTGTTCTTTGTCCTTTACAAGAACAGTGAAACTCAACACCTAAAGTTGAGCAATCATTTCCCAAATTATAAAAGTGGAAGATATTTGCACAAAATAATTATTAAAAGGGATACCTAGGATCTCATAAAATCCTGTAGGGATCTCCAGGCTCCATTAGCAGAAAGAGTAATACTCACGGTAACTCTTGCTTTATTCGTTAAACCATTTATTTAAAATTGACAAATATGTTCTGAGTGGCTTGGAAGCACTCCTAGGAATAAGCTACATAGAGGTAAAGGAACATAGATATGATAAAATTACTGGTGGGAGGAAGAATATTAAGTTCAGAGTTTAAGAAAACAATCATAACTGTTAAAAAGGAGAGGCAGATAATGCCTGAAGTTAGAATTGGGAGACTAACTCTAGTCTGGGGCAAGCATGGAGGACTTCCTTGAAGAACTGAGATTTTTGCTGAGATCTAAGACCTGATTTAGAACTGACAAGGTAAAGAAAAAAGTATAGCATATTCCAGCAGGGGAGGGATTTGCAAAGTCAAAGACCTGGGTGGAAGACGGGCAAAAAAATCGCTCCTGAAATAACAGTAACAGAAACAAAGTAATATGAGGGTAATGATTAAAGGTCAGTTGAGTGCAGGGAGGTTAGAAAGATAGCAAGTAATGGAATGTATCCAACTTGGCTGCAGAAATGAGGACTTGGCATTTAAGAATTGAGCCCCTGGCAGATGGTATCCACATCTAAGGAGATGGGGAACGCTCAGGGCAACGAGGTTCTGTCAAGAGTGGGGGGAAACACATGAATTTCAACTTTTGCATGTAAATTTTGAGATCCTACAAGATTGTACTGCACAGGAGGAGACCTTAAATAAATCTCAGATAAGTGATTAAATATGTGGATCTGTATCTCCAAGGGAAGGTCTAGAAGGGTTATTCTCAGTCAAGTGCATTTCTCCAGTCCCCAAAAGGATACCTGACAATGTCTGGGAACATTTGTTACAGCTGGGGGACAGAAGCACATTTGTAGCATCTACTAAATCTATCTGTCTGTCTATCTATCTATCTATCTATCTATCTATCTATCTATCTATCTAGTACACTAACAGCCCCTCACTGCAAAGAATTATGCCATCCAATATGTGAATAATACCAAGTGGAAGAACCCTGATCTAAATTCGGTAAGTCCCTTACTTAAAGAACTTCTTACTAAATTAGTAAATTTGTAAGTCCTTCAATACTTAGTATTGAAGGTCCTTTGGGCAAAAAAGATCACCTAAAACCAAAGGAAGAGGAGAACCAAGCACAGAGTTACAAAAAATTCTGATTGTTAAAAAGCAGGTGGGAATGAGATCTCTTTAAAAGAATCTAATAAAGAATGATCAGGAGATGGGACTGGAAAACTGTATTCCTAGGAGGCTTTGTCACTGGAATAAGATTTTATTAGTTATCTACTTCTCTGTAATGAATCACCCTGAAACTTGCTGTATGGTGACTATAAATACAAATTGTCTCACTGTTCTGAACTTCAAGGATCTAGGAGCTTCTCACCTGGCTGGTTCTCCCACCAGGTCCTTTGCAAGGTTCCGATTACTTCTCTGCTAGTGCTATAACCATTTGAAGTTTCAAAAGAGAGCTAGAAAATCTGCTTCCAAGTTCACTACCATGGTTACTCCCAGCTCTCAGCTCTTCCATGACTGGTGACCAGAAGTTTCAGTCCTTCACCATCCAGGTCCCATAGTAGGGCTGCTTAAAACATGATCACATGTTTCCCCCAGAAACCCCAGAGAAGGAGGAAAAGAAAGGGAAAGAGAGAAATTGTGTTAGTCAGCTTTCCGTTACCATAACTAATACTCAAGAAAATGGACCCACTTATAGAGATAAAATCCTTACTTTGGTTCATAGTTTTGGAGGTTCCAATCCATAATTGGTTGGATCATCATGAGAGAAGCACTTGCAGCAAAATTGTTCACCTCACAGTGGGGCAGTAAACCAGAGAGTGTGCACTGAGGTGTCACACTTCCTCCAAGCATTTGTCCTAGGAACTTGAAGAACTCCTTCGAGGCCCCACTTAAAGTGTCCACAGCCTCCAAACATCACATAGAGCTTTGGGGAAAAATTAGTTTCAAGGTATGACAGGAAAAAAAAAAATCAGACAGAAGCCTCAAGTTTTTAATAATCCCATCACATTAGTGCTGTATTAATTCTGTCATTCATCACATGAGAGATGCTAAGTCCAGCCCACACTGAAAGGCAGTGGAAATCTTGTCTCTTCTGTGGCAGTTGCTTTTGAGACCGTGGTTGACATTGGTTGACGGGCCAGCCAATGGGTTGACCGAGCTTGAGTTAAAGTGTTACCTCCTGCTTCACATCAGTTAGAAAGAGCTAAATCCGTTAGTTCAGACTTACTGTGGGACTTGTAATGGAGAAAAAGCAGTTCTCACCACCTCCAAGAGAAAGCAGTTGTTAAGGAAGAGTGTGGCCTGGGGAGTAAGGGATATATATCAAAGGAAAAAAATCAGTCAGCTCTAGCAAAGAGGAGTTAACCCATTTCACCTAGGAACCTCTGTGCTTAGCTACAACCATATTTTTATTAAGAAGTTGGCTTTTAACCGCTATGATTTTTCTGCAGAGAAAGAATGATAATGCTTAACTTTTATAAAAGTATTAACTTGGCAAGATCTCACAAAGCTAAGCATATTAGTAAAATCTTGAATATTTGAATATTTTCTAAAGTATTAACTGTTGACTTCATAGAAATTAATTGCCAAAAATATACATTTTAGTGCCCTCAAATGTTCTTAGTTAGTAAATGACATTGTACTCTACTATTCATGCTGGCCTCAGGCTAGAAATGAAAGCTTTTCTTCTCACTGGGCTTGAGTACTAGAAATCAGCTTGAATTAAATTTAAAGATAAAATGAATTTGACCTGCGCCTTGTTCACAGGGCCTGACAATTTATCCTGCATCATTATCATTATTTGGTTATGTATGAACTTCTTACGTGCACTTCTAATTCGTTGCTGGGAAAAACTTACAGAGTTGACATCTGGTTATGGGTGGGCATTTTTATCCTCTAAATTTTTGTTGAAGAGACTTTATAAAAATAGCTGTTTCAGGGAGAAGTGGACTTTTCACTCTACCATCCAGACTAATGGAAATATATACAGCGAGCTGTACCTTTCCATGGAAACGGAGCTAGTCCAGGAAGAGTGCTGAGAAGCTCTGGCGCAGTCCAAGGCTGAAAATTGGCAGAGACCCGCAGCATCCCAAATGCTGGCAGCAGAGGCCCTTTGGAATCATAAATGCTGACCATAGGCAACTTATTCTGAAAAGGGACAGCTGATGCTGGCTCTGAGTGTGCCTCCCTCATCTCAGCAGGCTGCATATCAGCATGGCTGCTCAGTCTCCTCCTGCTCCCCAGGTGACCAACTGTAGCCCAGTCCTTCACAAAGAGCAGTCAGGTGGAGCAGGCTGTTGCTGTGTCCTGCTCTCTGACCAGGATTTAAAAAAATAGATCGCTCATTTATATCACTATCAGCGGCACAACACCAAGAAAGGTAAAATGCTTTTAAAATTGTTAATAAAACTAAAATCAAATTACACATTTCTTCCACAAATTAAAACCAATGCTATCAATATTACATTGTACAAAGAAAAAAAAAAAAAAAAAAAGAAGGAGCTACATAAAATGATCACAGTCATCATAGTTGAAGAAATACAAGATTCTTATGGATGCCTGTCATTCTGGAACATAAAGTAATTTCTTCAAAAGAAGCAAAAGAAACAGTTCTCGTATCATTATTATTATCTTAGCATTTTACAATTCAAGGACCTGGAAAAGAGGCTCACCCAGATTAAAAACCAGAAATATTTTAAAACACTCATACTGAAACCACTCACTTTTGGATAACCTTTGTTAAGAAATAAGTAAAATAGGTACCATCATTGAAAGTCTCATTATTTTCAGTAGACTGAACCACAAATAAGCAATCGTCATTGCAACTAGCAAGTGACTAGCTGGAGACAGCAGTGACTTGTAGAAAACTATAAGTTTTTGCACTTTGCAACTGGTTAACATTACCTGATGTGACCAAAATATGTGCTTGCATTTGACTGTACATCTCATATTTGAATTCATTTCATGCAGTTAAAGTAAAATAGAATCCCATAATGACACAGTAAGCACACAGGGCCGGTTGTATTTCACTAAAATTAATTTCAGCCTCACCAAGGACAGACTTTCACCAAACCAAATTTCATCCAATTTTACTTTCTCAACAGTTCTGTACCTACATTAAGTGTCTGCCTTTATATCCCATTGAGGATGGTATCTGGATGAGAGGGTGACACAGACCTCTTTTATGGTGGATGATCTTAGAGGGAACCTGTGTCCTCAAGAATCTTAAAGGGTGACAGATTCCAGCTGCAGCCATTCAGATGTTGGGGAAGTGTTTTCGTGACAACTCTGAGGCTGGGAAAGGTGGGAACTGCAAGAGGAAAATTAGTCCTCAAGGTCACTCAAGGTTGGTGAGCAAGCCTTGAAATCTAGGACTCCTGGCACCTACTCTGCAGTTTTAACCAACATCCCATCTTGCTTATCTCTTTCTGATCTGCCTAATGAGCAGCTGCCGAGCATTAAGCAAAATCATCCCATCCCTGCTAAAAATACACCGTATGTGCCAACTTTCAAAAAGGAAGCAAAGGAGATGATGTATAGTTCTCTGTGTCCAGGTGCTTTATTCAGACCCTGGTCTTTATTTAGTTCCTGACACATTCCAATAGTCATCATGTTTTCTGACACCTCATGACAGCCCTGAGGTCATTGTTGCTGGGAGTGGCGGATCAACCCACATTCATGATTGGATGGAAGAGACCATACACTAGGGACAAGAAGTATCTGCAGAGCTGGAACCCAAGCAAGATAATGGCTTAAGAGAAGGAAACATTCTTTGTCAAGCCTCGTGCTGTTTCAGTTACAATTTTCCTGGAAAATTGCAGAAAGGAGCAACTTGGATAAGTAGAATATTCATTGCATAAAATAAGATTTTCCTTCTCTTAAATTTACTCCATGTTATTTAGGGTCAGAGTTAGCACCCAATTCGCCTATTCAAAAAAAAAATACAATTTTTAAAAATAAAAGTATCAGTCAAATATTTCCATAAACAAAAATAATTGACCAAATTATTCTCCATATTTTTTTCATTAGAAAAAATTTAATTGATACATAAAAATTGTACGCTTTTATGGAATACATTGTGATATTTCAAATCATATATCTGGGCAATTAGTACATCCATCACCTTTGTGCTGAAAATATTCAAAATCATCCCTTATCTATTTTGAAATTTGTTATTAAATGCTGAATTCATCTTTGGGTTTATGTTCAAAATATTTTAGAAATATACTTACAGTTATACAGTGTAGCAAAAAGTAACTTAGAGAAGGTTAGTTTAAACTGCATAAACATTGCAGTATGTTTAAACAATTTTTGATACAGATGATACACAAAATATCTTCAACAAAGTTCATTACATATTAAAATTGCCAAGTGATTTATGCTTTAAATATGGATTAATGATTTCTCACATTATGTGTCTTATAAATGATGACATTTTGCATTCAGGACTTAGACTGTGTATGGTGATTGCAATGATAAGTGCACAACATAGAAATTAATTTAAATTGAGAAACAAGGCAAATCACAATTGCAGCCAGGAGACAAGCTAAAAAAGTTTTCTAAATAAGCACAGAGGTGGCGTTATGAATAGTCAGATGCTGCAGAGTTGGTATTATTATCAGAGTCATAGGTAGGGGGTTGGAGAGAAAGAAAGGGTGAGAGAGAGAAAATGTGTGTGTTGTGTGTGTGTGTGTGTCTAAGATCTTGGCCAAGAGAGTAGAAATAGAAGGATGAAACAGCTCAACTTGCCTGAGTGAAACGAAGTAGAAAAGCTATTTAATAGAATCTCATGGTAGAAAATAAAACTGAAATGTATTAGTGGAGTCTTTATTGTATTTTTCAGAAAGGCCAGAGGGAAATTGCAGAATTAATTTGTGAATGACCTCACCCTTAAATTCCTGGAAATAACTTCCACTGTTATCACTTTGACCAGTCTATTTCAACAATAAAGTGGGATCAAGGAGGCATTTACATCCAGCTGTAGGTTGATTTACATGAGGATTCCAAGACTGCTTCAGGGCAACACTTACTAAAGAATACTGATCATTGCCAGAATTCTGTAAAACAATGACAGCAATTGCCAGATGAATTAAAATTAAAAGACGTGAGTTTGATATATATTAAAAAAAAATCCCGGATGTGTCTAGGTAGAAGTATACCCATGCATATGACACTTGAGAGCAGAAAGGAGTATAATACAAATTTAGGGGTTTCTTAAAATAGTTCTCTTGTGAATTCTTTGCTAATTTTATAGGATGCCATAAAAAAATAAAAGAAGTCTTCAAACAATCAACTAAAAAATCTGATAATTGATGAGAGTTGACTGCAAATATTGACCATAATAGAGCAATAGATATTAGGTTATTATTTACCAAGAATTAAATGGTCATCTCTTAAGAGCCCCTAACTGAAAAGTTTCAATATATTCCAAACAAATATACATCCTTCTATATTTTCCTCCAGAGTTCTAGTTGGGTTTCCTTTCTACCTCTTTCATTCCATGTGAGTACCTATATTTTTTTATAAATAGTTCATATTTCATAATAGTATATTATCTTTTATTTATTTATTTATTTTTAAATTTATTTTTGTTTCTTCCTGAACTTTTATTTTTTTTAAAAAATAATACTATATACAAAGGGTTTCCTAATTTATGCAATTCAACCAAGAAAGCATTCAAAAAAAGTCTTTTACCTGCATCCCAAGTCTGGAGATTCTTATTAAATTGGTCATGAATATGGTCTGAGCTTTAGAATTTAATAAAATCTCCAAGTGATTCCAAGGGGCAAGTTTGGGAGAAATCGAGCTATCTCCTGGAGATGATTAGTTATTTTTCAAAGAACGCTGGTGGAGCCTACACAATCCAGATGTGGTTACTGTTTAAAACATCTATTTATAGGCCAACTCCAGAGTTTGCTGCTGCAAACCTCAGCTAACCCGTTGATTTCTCTAGTCAGCATAAAAGCATCTTAATGAGCATGACGGATGATAGTCATGATTTTTTTATTGGCAAGGATGGGTCATGCTTGTAACCTGTGGATTGGCTAGGTAACTCCTTCAGACTCTTGGTTCACAGTTAAGAGAAGGGGAGAAAGAAGATTTCCCAGTAGCAGATGACCCTCACAATGTCATTCGGAGTCTAAGGAAAATGTCAGATCTTGTGTTAAAATGCTGTGCATAGAATTTTATGGCTCAGTCCAGCTGGAAGATCAGTGGAATACTGTCTATACAATACCACTGTGTCTGTCTACAGTGAAATTTCATACAAGGTACTCATTCTCCTTAGAGTGTCCCAAAAGAGTATGGCCAAAGTAAAATTATACACACAACTATCGCCCATTTAGCATAAAGGTGGAGGAAGGAGAAGGAAAAACAAGGCCCCAGTGGGGTCCATACCAAAAACACAGGTTAAATTTAAGATGATGCAATTTAACATTAACAATTGAAAAGCAAAAGTAGTGAAATGCTAATGGGAGCTAAAATAGAGTGACCTGTTTTCTTTCCTATTGTTTTTCCAAAGTGCCATGTAGCATAGTAAGTGGACTTTTTCATCCAGTTTCATTCATTTACCATAATGTGTATGAAATGCATCCATAGTGCGTATGTACTGATTCATTCATTTTTTTTAAACAGTTTTGAAAATGCTTTATTGAAATGTGTGACTTATGTACAGAAGATGTGTTTGGAAAGATCACAGCTTGTAAAACTGGATTCTAAACTTCTCAAAAACCAATTAAAAAAAAAAAAGAAAAAAAGGAAAATCCCTACTGGACTTGACTTTTAGTATAACTAAGAAGCCTGGTGTAAAATTTTCCTTCAAAACACTTTCTTAGAGAAACTAAAGAAAACAAACCTATTAATTTTGGATTAATTAATGAATATTGGATCTGTATGTTATTCTTTTAGCAGTTGAAGAACAATTTGTGTTGTTTCTAGGTTCTGAGTATCATGAACAAAGTGGTATAAATATTCACATGCCAGATTTTGTGTGAATATAGATTTCCATTTCATTTTGGTATGCACCTGGGAACAATGTCTATCAAGGCCCCTTGTCTATTTTTTCTGTGGGTTCTTTTCTGCTGCTATGTTTGAGTTCCTTATGTGTTTGAAATGCAAACCCCTTATGGGAAATATGGTTTGCCAATATTTTCTCCCATTCCATAGGTTGCCTCTTCATTGGCTTTCTCCTGTGCTTTTTAGTTCAATACAATCTTATATGCCTATTTCTGTTTTTGTTACCTGTGCTTTTGGTGTGATATCTAATAATAGTTTTCTAAGATCAATGCAGAGTTTTTCTCCTGTTTTCTCTAAGTCTTTTTACAGTTTCATTCTTTCATTTGTCTTGAATCCATGTTGAGTTAATTTTTGAATATGGTGTGAGACTATGATCCAATTTCATTCCTCTGCAAATGGATATCCAATTTCCCTGATACCATCTATATATGAGACAGTCCTTTCCCCATGGTGTGTTCTTGATCTTTTTAGAGGTCACTTGACTGTAGATGTGAAGATGGATTGGGGGCTCTCTATTCTATTCCACCCATCTACACATCAGGGTCTATGTCTTCACTTTGATCATTGGTCTACCACAGATTTGTAGATTTTGCCATCAGGTAGGATTACACCTTTATTTTTGTTCTTTTTGCTTAAGATCAGGATCTTTTGTGGCTTTCTATGAATTTCATGATAGGTTGTTCCTATTTCTGTGAAAAATGCCATTGGAATTTTGAAAGGAATTGAAATGAATTTATAGGACACTTTAAATATTACTGTATTGATTCTTCTGATCCATGAGTGTGGGACAGTTTTCCATTCATTTTTTCTTCCATTTCTTTCATCAGTCTTTTTTGGTTTTCAGTATACAGATCTTTCACTAACTTGATTAAATTTATGTCTAAGTATTTCTCAATGATATTGCAAATGAGAGTACTTTTCTGCTTTCATATTTGGACAGTTCACTTTTAGAATATAGAAATGATAGTGATATTTTATTGTGCATCATAATTCTAAAGAATAGTGGGTTTCAGTCTGACGTATTGCTATACACATATAGTTTGATCAATTTCAATCCCCACCCTTAATTATTTTTATATGTTGATTTTGTGTCCTTCCACTGTATTGAATTTTCTTTTATATTACATATTCTACAATAAAATTTTCAACAAGAGATGTTATATTTTTTTCAGGAATCAAGGATATTTTTAAAACTAAGAGGAGAGTGTCCCTCTATATTTAGTCAAATATTTGCTATTTCTCTTGCTCTTCTTTCATTTTTTTTTTTTTTTTTAAATCCCCCTTTTTTTTTTTTTTTTTTTTTGGTGGTGCTGGGGATCGAACCCAGGGCCTTGTGCTTGCAAGGCAAGCACTCTACTAACTGAGCTATATCCCCAGCCCTCTTCTTTCATTTTTGATGTGCTAAATTTTCTTCTAGTATCACTTTCATCATAACTGAGGATGCCTATTTTATATTTATTCTAAAACATATTTTCATTTAATGTAGAATTTTGGAGTTGAGAGTAGATTTTTTTTTTCAGAAGAGGTATCTACAGACATTCAAATCATACCATATAACTAATATAGTTATCTTTGGTTTCTTGCAGTTTTTTCTAACCTTTTAACTTCAGCAGTGATGTTAATATTCATGTGTCTGGCCATTGATTCCTTTTGCCTTCTCCAAACTTCATTCCTTGGTATGACACCAATGAAACTCAAGACTGAGTCCATGATATATTTTTAAAAAGTGGTTGGAATTGCTTTTCCAAACTTCCTTCTGAATTAATACATACACGGATCTTATCCTAAACGGCACACCAAAAATTCGACAACTAAAACTAGACTATCACACAGGTTCCAGAGTGGCCATGTGTGATAGACACATGGACAGATCCATGAAACACAGATAAGGGCTTTGCAAAAAGAAATACTAATGGGACAAGACCACCAAGAGGGTGGGTTGAAATGAACATGCTGAACTTCATCAGTGTTGATAGCTTGATTTAAAAAACAAATCAAGCAGGGTGGTGGTGCACACCTATAATCCCAGTGGCTGGGGAGGCTGTGGCAGGAGAATCTCAAGTTCAAAGCCATCCTCAGCAATGATATTGCAAATGAGATTGCTTTTCTGTTTTCATATTAGTGAGGCGCTAAGTAACTCAGTGAGACCCTGTCTCTAAATAAAATATAAAAAAGGACTAGGGATGTGGCTCAGTGGTTGAGTGTCCCTGAGTTCAATCTCCAGAACTCAGGTAGGGGAAAAAAAAACCTCATCATTTACCATAGGGTTTAAACAAGTCTGTCTCATAATATTTTAAAAAGTCCAGATACCATCCATAATTATACAGTATATGAAGAAACAGGGAAATCTCAATCCATATAAAACAGGCAGGCACTGAAATGACAGGGGTTGGAGTTATATGGTAAAACTCTAAAAGAGGTAATATGAAAAAATGAGTAGTAAGCAAGTTTGTGCATTCATGAAACAAATGTAAAAATGGAAATCCTTGGTATGAAAACAGAAAACAGGAAGGATATTTTAGAACTAAATTTTTAATTTTCAAAATTTTAATTTAAAATGTTTTAAACTTTTTAAAAATATACAGTTTTTAAAGTCATGAAATTGGATCAATAAAATAATGAAGATGATGAAGAAAAGAATCTGTTTACCTGTAGGCAAAAAATGAAAATCATCCAGTCTGAGCAACTGACAGAATAATAATTGAGAAAGGAAAATAAGTAGAAGCCCAGAATGCCAGTCAGATTTTTATTCTTGTGATCAACATATGTGACAGGAAAAATTTAGAAAAGGAAAAGTTTACTTTGGGCTCAGGATTTCAGAGATTCAGTCCATAATCAGTCAACTCCATTGCTCAGTGCCTGATGAGGCAGAATATCATGACAGAGGATATGGAGAGGAAGCCTTTTAGCTCATGACAGAGGGGAAGCAGAGGCCAAGAGCATTGATCAGGGACAGATGCAGTCCAAGTCCATGTCCCCAGTGACCTCTTTCCTTTGCCACAGTCCACCTGCCTGGAGTTACCACCCAGTAGAGCATTCAGCTATCTGTGGATTAATCCATTTGTTCCATTAACCCATTGCTGAGGATGGGTTAAGCCATTGATGACGTCAATGCCTAAAATCCCCACCTCCGAATCTTCCTGCATTGGGAATCATGCTTTGAACATATGAGCTTTTCAAGGGCATTCCAGATCCAAGTCAAAACCCCCAGTGTTCTGACTTCAGAGAAGAGAAAGAATGAAGTATGAGATAGAGAGAGAAGTGGTTTCAAACTGCCTATATTCAGTGAAAGATATTAACAACAGATCCAAGAATCTCAGCAGTGTGTGGGGGTGTGTGTGTGTGTGTGTGTGTGTGTGTGTGTGTATTTCACGTGGCCATTCTGGAACCTGTATGGTAGTCTAGCTTTACTATCAGATTTTTTGTGTTCTGTTTAGGGTAAGATCTGGGTGTGTATAATTCAGGAGTCAGTTTGGAAAAGCAACTCCAACTACATTTCTTTTTTGCATCTTGGACTCAGTCTTGAGCTTCAGGAAATGAAGGTTGGAGATGGGGAAAGGTCCTGGGGTAGGCCAAGATCTGACAAAGCTAACCACCTTAGTTTCTTCTCCTCACGAACTTTTCTCTTTCTGAAACATTGTTTTCCTAAAACTATTCTTTTGTACATTCAGTCCCTGTTTCTTATCTGTGTTTAAATGGGTGAGACCGGTCCCGTGTCCTGACTCAATCTTACTCATTCAAATCTTTCAATTAATGTACTAATCACAGGTAGTATTTTTTTATCTCTAGAATTTTGTTTGCAATCTTTTAAAAATCTACCATTTTCCTACTTTAAGATACTCAATATTTGCTCTAACTTCTTGAACATAGGGCATACAGTTATAATAAATTTTCATCTCTTTTTCTACTAATCCAGCCACCTCTATTATACCTAGGGATAATTCTATTGATGTTTTACTCCTCATTATGGGTCATAGTCACTCAATTATTTGCATTCCTCATTATTTTTTTTGGAGAGGTGTGTATCAGGGATTGAACTCAGGGACACTCAGCCACTGAGCCACATCCCCAGCCCTATTTTGTATTTTATTTAGAGACAGGGTCTCACTGAGTTGCTTAGCACCTTGCCATTGCTGAGGCTGGCTTTGAACTTGTGATCCTCCTGCCTCAGCCTCTCCAGCCACTGGGATTACAGCTGTGCACCACAGCACCCAGCACATTCCTCATTACTTTATACTGAATGCCCAACATTGAGAAATTTACTTGGTTGGTGCTGGAAACTTTGGTATTTATAGTGGTCCTTGATCTTTGTCTTGGGTTTCTATAAGCTACTTGAAAACACTTGAGTACTTTGAGTACTCTAGGCAAGACCCTTGGAATTACAAGATTTTTTTTTCTTGTTCTTGGCCACACTAGACTCCCAGTTGTGTGAGTTCCTAAGGCCATTGCTTCTGATCCTATCCAATGCTTCTTTCCCAGTCCTCAGCTAGTTTTCTCACATGCATGTGCTGATCAATAATCAACTGGAGACTTGGCATGGACTTTCTGAAGTTTTCTGAAGTTTTTCTGCCTTTTCTCTCTCTCTCTCTCTCTCTCTCTCTCTCTCTCTCAACTTCTTCTAAGATCCTTCCTTTCTGACACTCTGCCCTGACTCACAAGCCTTTGTCCTGATGTCCGCCCAGCTTCGCCTCACCCATGCAGAAAGCCTACCAGACTCTGACTTGGTTCCTTTTTTTCCTATACTGTAGCCAGGAAGTAGGCAGTAGTTTGGTCAGTAATAGGCTCTGCTCACCTCATCTCTATCTCTCCATCAGGAATCAATATTCTATACTGCCTAATGTCAAATGTCTGATGATAATTGTTACAGAAATTTAGTCCTGTTTTTCAACTGGTTTAAGGGAAATTATCTGAGACTCCATCTTGACTACAGTAGAATGTCCAAGTCATCCTCTTCCTTCCTTCCTTCCTTCCTTCCTTCCTTCCTTCCTTCCTTCCTTCCTTCC
>JAJEJO010000907.1:747201-801831 GCA_020662805.1 Glaucomys volans
TCCTTCCTTCCTTCCTTCCTTCCTTCCTTCCTTCCTTCCTTCCTTCCATTTCCTTCCCTTTCCTTTCTTTTCTTTCTTTCCTTCCTTCTTTCCTTCCTTTTTTCCTTTCCCTTCCTTCCTTCCTTCCTTCCTTCCTTCCTTCCTTCCTTCCTTCCTTCCCAGATCAATTGATGGTCTTCAAAAGAAAACCACCTATTTTTTTTTGTACTTTAGGATTGTCTCATTTTTCCATTGATATTTTTAGTACATTTTTTCCTGAGTTTAACTTATATTTCACATGATCGTCTCTCACAAAATCTTAATCTTACTTGTCTGACCACTAGCTTGTTGATTAAACCTTCATTCTCACTTTGCTTCATGACTTTCTTGAACAATGTAGGTATGAGAATAATATTTTTGGTGGTTCTGAATCAAATTAAACATAAAATTTAAAATCGCACACAGCTACATATGAAATAATAATAATGGTGACTTATAAATTTATTTTGTTTATTTTGTCTCAGATCCTGAGCTGGGCACTTTGAATGCATTTACATTCAAATGTTCAATGTAACATTTCAATGTAACATTTCAATACATTATTGAACATGTTTTTCAAGCTAATGTTTCTATTCATAGCTAGATTGTACATATATGTTGTACATATGTCTTATACATACTTGACTTTGCATAGGTTAAGTAACAACTTTAAAGTCATGCAGTGGGAATGCAACCATCCAGATGTGAGCTCAGGGTCTGATTCTAGATTTTTCTTTCCTAACCAATTTTTTCTACTTAGGTGTAGGTGAAAACAGGGGAGCATTGTCAAGTTTTATAATTTTATTATGAGTAATTTTTATTATTAATCATTTTAATTTCATTTTATTATTAAAATTGTACTATAACCACAAAAAAAAATCAAAGAGTTGACTTTGCCATCTGGGAGCTGGCTCCCCATGTATACAGTAATCCATGGGGCACATAGATTCGGCACAGGGCAACTCATGTTAAGTGGTTGTCATTGGTTTACCTTCCCTCTCTCCTTGAGGGCTGTTGGCTCCTTGAGGGAAGCAGCTATATTTCATCTGTATTCATGGATCCAGCCTAATAACTGGCTCTAAGGAAAAAGTCCAACAAATGCTTATTGAATGAATGAATGTTCCCAAACTACTAAGCTAAAACATTTCTATTTCATTACATATAAAAATAGAGAATGAAAGGAAACATTTTCTTAATAGGAAATAAGTCTATAAAATGATACACAAAGGAGAATATTGTTTTCCTTTTCAAACGAATATTTCCCTTTAACCTACACATTTCCAGGTCCTTTCACCTTGCTACCCTTCATGTAACTACATAGCAGAACTCTCTACACGGACTCTAAGATTTGCCAGCAGAGATTTTTAACTGGCTATCCACTGAAAGCTTCAGACTTAATGAGTGGATTTTCAAGAGACTCTGAAGTCCCTGAAATTGTTTCTAAAATATTGTAAATGTTTATGCATTTTTCTTGGCAAAAAAAGGAGCAATTTTTGTAACATTTTCTGAGGGATGTATGTTTCCCAAATGTTAAAATTTCCATTACTTAGCTCTTAAGCTATCCCTTTCTCTATTTGCAGAAAAGATAGAAAAAATGGAAAAGTGAAGAATGGATGGAAGCAAGTAAGCAAGAAAGAGAAAGGAAAGAAGGAGATAAGCTTGGAGAGATGTTACAACTAACTACAAGATTTTCTCCAGTTTCCTATTATCTCTTTCCTGCAACCACTTCTGCATCAAGTATTCCACCAAACAATTCCGCCAAAGAAAACTTCTATTCCAAAATGCAAAGGATTTGTAGAGTTGTATAGCTAAGAAAAGGGGTTTTCTTTGGGAACAAATGGAAAGATAGGATTGCAACTCAGACATACCTGCAGGGGACCCAGGTGATCGCTGGCATGTCTGGAGAACAAAGGAAGAGATTAGAATTTTCCTGGGGAAAGAGGAGGTTCTGCAGGTTTTTTGGGAAGGGAGCTGGGGAAACTGTGTCTCTTGGGAACTGACAAGATGGGATTGGTGAGTAGAAGCAATTGCTAGGCAAAACTTGTCTTCAAGTCAGAGCAAGCCATAGGATTGGGATTTGGGAGGCAGTTTCTGGAACAGGCATTTGTGAGTGTTTTAAACGTTGTGGTGCCGTGGTTGTATTTAGGTAGGTGTGATAAGAATGTCTCCAGTCTGTATGATGAATTTTCAGTTTCACTCTTTAACTTACTGGAGATTCTGCAATATTGGAAATAGTTGTTTCTTTGCACTTTTACTCCAATTATATGTAAAATGCATTTTAGAAATTTGAACAGCTATGCAAATGTAAAACATCTCATATGTAGAAAAAAACGTAGTTGCTTATGGGTATGCTTCATGTATCCAACAATCACATTTTGAAAGAACTTTATTTCTCTGTGTACTATTTACAAAGTTGTGAATTTCTCCAACATAGTAAATTGTAGTGAAATTTGATGTTAACGTACCAGGATGTACTATGAAAACAATGGGTGAGCTTTGAGAAACTCCTGTTAATTTCAGTGGAAATGAACGGATATAAAACCCAATGGATATTTGTAGCCTGTCTGTTTGGAGCTTGAGGGATGCGCCTGTGATCCACAAGGCTGATATCACATAGAAGTGGGCAGATTTCCTACTTGGGTCTATTCAACTTCTCTTACCACTCTACTTTTTAAAATTTTTAATAAACTTAATTTCTTATACACACTTGTTTTGTACTATCACCCCTAGCAACTAGGGAAGTAGAAAAGGAATTCCAACAGTGGGTCTAAGTTACCTCTCAGTCTGCCAAGGAATGTTTTCATGTTAATAATAGTATTAGTAGTAGAAAAAATAATAATGCAAAACTGTATCAAAGCAAATTTGGAGGAAAAAAAATATAAAAGATCACATGAACTTGATAATAAAATTTGATTAAAGTTGTCTTAGAAAGAATACATTTTAAAATTTTTATTTATTTTAACTATCAAAATGTAATCCTAAATCGTGTAATTTGTATTCTGTTTTCCGGGACATTACTTTCAGGGGGTAGATTTGTCTCCCTGGTGACAATAACAAAGCACAAGATATAGTAGTTTTGGAATGGGAGGCTTTGACCAGTGCTTTCTCTCTACCCCTTCCTGCATCAATGTACACTGGCACCTCCAGAAGCCACAGGGTTTTAATTAGAGACTCCTTTCTAGTGCAAGAACAGGTAGCGTGAACTCAAACACATTCATCAGTTCTTCACGTAGTTATTGCATTTCTACCAGTAGGGGAAAAAGAGTAAATAGATACATATATATTTATATATATTACATACATATATACATATGTATGTATGTATTCTTTTATATACAGATATAAAAGAATTGATGGTTTGATGCTCATCTCTTCTCTTGAAAGACAATAAACAGGGAAATAGGGAAATTTACAGTTTCCCTAATTTTATTTATCATAGATTATGCAATTGAAAAATCCCTGGACTACATTTGTCAATACATGCTATTAAATTTTTAAATGCAAATAAATTTTCCTCTTGGGAGAAAAATAAAAAGTATTTAACTACTATCAAGCAGAACATTAAAACATTTTTTAAACATGTGACCATTTTCTCTGTTATATGTAGGAGAAATGAAATCGTCTTGTACATAAATAGTAAATAGAGTGCTAATATATTTAGAAATATTCCCATGACCACACACATCTGATAAATACAAACAAATCAAGTTACTTTCATAAAAATAGGTGCTATCAAAGGATTCAAATTTCAAATTAAAATATTTAAAAAAAAAACACAAATAAATCAAGTAAAATCTGTGGATTACAGTGTTACAATTTTCCCATGTTCATTGTACCTCTCTTACTATAGTTTATCTCATTTTTACTTTTAAAACTTAAGGGTCCTACTGGTAACTTATTGATAAGAGAGGATTTCACAAACATGCATGTAAACCAAAGCTTGGACGCAGGACTTCCAGAATGGCAGAGGAAGGACATTTTCACATCTATCCCCCCATCAAAGTAACAAAAACAATGTCAAAGATTGTAAACATCAATTTCTCACAGCTCTGAAAATTGACCAAAAGCCTCTAACAGTCTGAGGAGAATTTACTGAAGAAAAACTGTGGAAACTTGACCCACTTCTATTGCCTCTCTTCGACTTTATGGTGGTCTTGGAAGCCAGCAACCTCAGAACCTCGGAAGCTCTGTCACCAGCTCTGCAGATGTGGGGGAAGAAGAGGGATTTCATATTCCACAGAAAATCTTGTCCTCAAGTCTTGACAATATGGACCTGTCTCCCAGCGTCATGGAAAATCTCCATTTGTGGGATACGCCATTACACGACATGCCTCCATACTTGCTCTGTGGAAAATCCTCGTTTCAAACATCGTTATAAACCATCAACAACAATTGTTCAATAACACGGCTTCATAAAGCTGCATTATCAGTGGGGAAAAAAAGAAAATGGCCAAAACTTAAACAGTACAGAATGTGGAGAACATGATATAGGGAATGGGATGTCAGTAAGTGGGGTGGTGTCTCATGGGTCTAGAAAGTCTTGCACATGGGAGGGAAAGGTCAATCTGCCTATGCCCAGGAGAGACCTGAGACAGAAGCAAAGTCTTAGGCAGAGTTGTAAACTGCTTGCACATTGGATGTTTTGATGCACACCACTTGGGACAAGGTGAACAATTGATTGCCTAGTGATGATCTAATAAGTAACCAAATGGCAACAACAAAGCAATCCTGGGGTTGGAGGAGAAGGATCAGCCCAGAGCTGTTTTGTGGATTTTGCACATTTCATTATTTCAAATGTACAATTCTCAATAAACCACATATGTGATAAACAAAGAAACAAGAAAATACAACCTTTATACAAGGGGGGAACGTAGTCATTAGAACTGCTAAAGAAGCAGTAAATATTACACTTCTCAAGGGCAACACATGCTGAGCTAACTGATCAGAGACTTTAAATCAACCAGTGTAAACTTGTTCAAAGAACCAAAGAAAAATATGTCTAGAGAATTAATTAAAAGCAAAATAATGAAGTCTTAAAAATTGAAAATATCAATAAAGACATACAAATTTTACAAGTGAACCAAATAGAAATCCTCAGTTTAAAAGTATAATAACTAAAATGACAAATCCTCTAGTGAGAAAGAATAACTTATGAGAACTGGCAGAAGAAAGAATCATCAAACTCAAAAATCAGTAATAGGGATTATTATGTCTGAGGAAAAGCAAGATGAAAGGATTTTTAAAATGGATGAAAATTACCCAGATTTGATGGAAAATAGGAATCTGAAAGACTAAGAACCTCAACAATTTCAAGTAGAATAAATTCAAGGGAATACTCAACCTAGTCACATCATAATAAAGAGCCAAAGCAAAGCATGAAACTCATGAGGGGAAAAATGCTCAGTCCATCCAGAGATCCTTCATAGGAATAGTGGCTGACTTATCATGGGAAACCAGGAGACAGGAAGGCAATGAGACAACATCAAAGCATTAAAAGACAAGACTGTTAAGCAAGAGTCTCACATTACTCCAAGTTCAGACATTCGCAAAATCTGAGACAATGTCTTGCCAGTAGAACGCCCCACAAGAAACACTAAATGAAATCGTTCAGGCTCAAATAAGAGGAAGCCGGGGGAGAGTTCATACACAGGAGGAACTCAAAAGCACCAATAAAGGTAACAAGTAGAATGAGTATAAGAGACAGGAAATGTATTTTGATAGTAAACGTAAACGTATTTTTTTTATAAAATTTTATTCTCCCATGCAATTTGAAAGATAACAACATAACAATTATAAAAATGTGTTCATGGGTCTATAATGTTTAAAGACCTTGTTAATGTGAAAATGAGAGCACAAGGGTGGGAAATGAAGCCAGGTTGGACGAAGCTTCTGTGTACTGTGAAAATCATGTGAGTTAAAATCTAAGCTACACAGCTTTACATTAAAATGTTAAATGTAATCCTTAGGGCAACTGTTAAGGAAAATATGTATTTTTTCATATGTATGCATATATTATATACATATTGTGTATATATGTATATATATTCTCAAAGAAAATGATAATTAAATCAGTAAACTGGAATATATCTATTTAGCATAAAAGAGTGGTATCAGAGTAAGTGGTAAAGATACAATGTATGTGGAAATAAAGAACAAGACAGAAGTAGTAAATCCTACTCTCATTAATGACATTAAATATAAATGGATAAAACACTCCAATCAAAGACAATGATGGGAAGAAAGGATAAAAATAAGACATAGTATGTATTGTATGAAAGGAACACACTTTATAGCCAAAGATAAAAATAAATGAAGGGGCTGGGGATGTAGCTCAGTTGGTAGAGTGTTTGCCTCGCAAGCACAAGGCCCTGAGTTCAATCCCCAGCACCACAAAAAATAAATAAATAAAAATAAATAAATAAATAAATAAATAAATAAATAAATGAAAATAATAAGGTAATAAAATTTTATCATGCACTTAGTTTTCAAAGAGAAGTTGAACTATCTATCCTGATACTAGATAATATGGACTTTTAAGTAGATATAATAATGAAGTTGGGAGCTGTGGCGCATACCTAGAATCCCAGTGACTTGGGAGGCTGAGGCAGGAGGATCACGATTTTGAAGCTAGTCTCAGCAAATTAGTGAGGTCCTACGCAACTTAAGAGACACTGCCTCAAAATAAAAATTAAAAAGAACTAGGGATGTGGTTCAGCGGTTTAGTTCCCCTGGCTTCAATTCCTGATACCAAATAAATAAATAAATAAAGCATGGTAAATGATTAAAGCAGAAATAGAGGACAGAAAAACAGCAGACTTATTTTTTATTTAAAAATCTCTATGAAATTAAACAGATTAAATGAGAAAATTCTTAGAGAAACACAAACAAATGAAGAAGAGTCAAAAAATTGAAAAGGAAATATGAACAGACATATACCAAAGAAAGAAACCCAGTTAGGAATCTTAAAATTCCCCACAAAGACAAGCTGAGGCCAAGAGGACATTGCTGATGAATTTTACACTATATTTAAGAAGAATTAATATTAATCATTTACAATATTCCAAAAAATAGAACATAAGATGTTATAAGATTCAAGATCAGTCTACAAAAACTGATGTACTTCTGCACATTCACCATGAGCACTCTGAATACAAAAGACACATTTTGACTTACAATGAAATTCAAACCAACAAAAATTCAAATTTATTAATAAATTTAATAAAGTTCAAGACATATACACTGAAAATTGAAGACATTGTTGAAAGAAATTAAAGCATATCTAAGTCGGGGGTGGTGGCGCACGCCTGTAATCCCAGCAACTTGGGAAGTTGAGGCAGGAGGACTGCGGGTTCAAAGCCAGCCTCAACACAGGCAAGGTGCTAAGCAACTCAGTGAGACCCTGTCTCTAAATAAAATGCAAAACAGGGCTGGGGATGTGGCTCAGTGGCCAAGTGCCCCTGAGTTCAATCCCCGGTTCCAAAAAAAAAAAAAAAAGAAAGAAAAGAAATTACAGAAGATCTAAAGAGATGGAAATGCTTTTCATGTTCATGTGTTGGAAGAATAAATATAATTAGATGATAATACTTCCAAAATTGGTCTACAGATTCAATGCAATTCCTATCAGTATCCCATCTGGCTCCTCTAAAGAAATTGACAACCCAATTCTAACTCATGGAAACACCCAAATCATTTTAAAAAGAAACAAAGTTGGAGGGTTCTTATTTTCTAATTAAAAACTTACTACAAAACTATGGTAATCAAGACAGCATGGTGCTGGATAGACATATAAGTCAGTAGAATAGAATTGGCAGTCTGAAAATTAATGCTTTCATTTACCGTCAATTAATTTTACACAAAGGTGACAAGACAACCCAATTGGGAAAAAATCATTATTTTAATAAATGGTACTAGCATAGCACGTTCTTCACATACCAAAGAATGAAGAATGACATTGTACCCCTATAATGTATCATAAAAGATAAACCCAAAATAGATCATGGGCATAAACATAAAAGATAAAAAATATAAATCTTAGAAGAAAATACAGGAGTAAACATTGATGACCTTTGTTAGAGAGTGATTTCTTAGGACACCAAAAAGCATAAGAAACAAAAGATAATGTATATATATTAAACTTCATCAAAATTAAGAACAATAATGATAATAATAAATTAAGAAAAACGATATCATCAAGAAAGAGAAAAGAGCTCACAGAATAGGAGAAAATAATTGCAAAGCACACATCTGATTAGGGACTTGATCTTAAATATATTTACAATAAAAAGTGCAACTTAATGCTAAATGATAACTAAATTGAAAAAAGTGTGAAGGGTTTACATAGATAGTTCTAGAAAAAAATTTTCAGCACAATAAATGATGTCCAATATTGTTAGTCATTATAAGATGCACATTAAAGCTACATTGAAATACCATAGTGCGAACGATCCTGTGAACATACTCCAATGCATTAAGTTCTACTTAAAATAGGCAAATTCATGGCACATCAATTAGATCTCCATAAGGCTGTTCACAATTATAAAAATGAAACAACTTCTCAGGTTGTATAAAAATGATCTTTTGGTTTCAGTTTTATCCATGACACTATGTGATTTCTGAAGGTGCGACTGTGTCTTCCCTGTAATTGAATACCCAGCTAATTCTCCATTTCTGAGTTGTTGCTACTGATTCCTAAATATTTACACTTGACACATAAAAATGTTATGTTTTAAATTATAAATATGAATTAGGGCAAAAATGATCTATTTAATATTTCAATTTGTGCAGAATCATCAGCTGGAATAGTCCTGCTCCATCATAAGCAATCAATATACCATTACTACATAACCCATTGATAAACAAACAGTGAGATGTCCGAGTCAGTGTTTTCTAGGACATATGCTGTGATTAGCATTTGAAGACTCTGGAAGAGGACCAAAGTTTCCTGAGCTGTGGATCTGTCTAATCTTGCTTTAGTAATCTGAGATTCCCCATTCACATCTCATATACAGTCTCGCCTCACACTTGGCGTTTTTATTTATTTATCAAGTATGTTCAAATAAATCTGAAACTCATCCAGAACCTCTTCTTTATGGTTCAGAGCATAGATTACATCTAAGATGATAAATTCCCTGACGGCAGGGAGGGTCTTCTCCAACAGTAACTTTATCACCTCCTACAATGCCATCTCTCAGATTATCCAGATCTGTTAGGTTTGTTACATGTGTTCCCTAAAATAAAATTCCTATGTTTCCTGTGCACCATCCCCCCCCAAAAAAAGTCTCATTCCTGAGAGAGACAACAAAAACACACATAGCTACCAGGTATTTTAGGAGTATTAGAAAGGACACAGTCATTCAGCATTTATTCAGTTTTTGTTTTCTTTCCTATTAATTCATGGTAGCTGCTTAGTGAGAAAACCACCGACTGAATTCATGCTGGAAAGAAGATGCATGAACAGGGCTAGGAGTCTATTCCCACCAGCAAACCTGGGTTCCATTTTCTCTGTTAGCATCTCAGGATGCTCACCTGGGTATCACAGGGCTTTCCCACTGGCCTGCCTTCTGCTAGTGACTGGGTGTCCTGCATTCCCTCCTTTAGGTTCCTTGCTATTGACTTAACATCTTCAGACGGTGCTCCAAGAGCTGCAGAAGAGGTCAAGAAGGGCTGGCCTGGACAATACAGGACCACTCATAATGACGCAGGAAGAGAGAGCTCCCACATGCAGCCAGGATGAGGGCCTTGGAGAAGGACAGGAGGACCTCATGCCAACCTGACAGGAGACATCCTGTGACTCACTCACTACTCCCTGCCAGAACTAACCATGATGCCTTCTGAGTTAGAATATCTGTTTCTGTTCCACGGAAGCCCTTCCTCAGTTACCCTGGCCCTTACCCTTAGCAATGACTGAGCGCAAGCAGACCCTTATGGAAATGCTTCCTCTCCTCCACCTTCCCCACAGATGTGTCCAGCCACAAGACTGGACCCGTAAATAAGGGATTGAAATTGTGAACTTCTGATTGGCTTATTAAGTGTGGAGCTTGAAGAACTTGATTGGTCCATGCTGGCATCCCCACCCAACCAATCACCTGTCCTGGGCCATCAGAGATGCCTTTAAAACCCCTAAGCAACAGACACCACGTAGGCATCCCTCTCTTGGGGCCCAGCCCCTTCCGGAGCTCAGCTTGCTTTCTGTTACTCTAATGAATCCTGTTACTTTGCTCTCACCCCTGTGTCCAGGGATTTCTTTCCTCAGATTTCCTCAAATTTGCAAAACAAAGAACCCAACTGCCAAATTCTTTCTTAACAATAACGAATCCCAGATAGAGACCATCAAAGATGAGACTGCCAAATCTGGGGATCACCTGTGATCTTTAGGTACAGGTTAGAAATTCACCACTTTCTCTTCAAACATGTTTTCAGTTCCAGTGTCTGAACTGGCTGAGACTGTCTGTATCTGCCCCAGGACACTGAGTCCAGGTAATGGCTCTATCAAGAATCACACCTTTCAGAGAGAGAACATTAAAAAAAAAAAAAAAAAAAAAAAAAGCTTTTTCTGCTTTAAGCACTACAATACAAATGTTCTAATTTAATGCTTGAGAGGTTTTGATTTGGCCAATTATCATTCATATTGTTGGTTATGGTTATGGCCTCAATGAGTCTTTCAAATCAGCGTGTTAGTTCAATACCCGAGGTTTTGATTTCAGTCGCATAGATATTCTTTTCACTCTATTTTTGATAAATACATCTTAACCTTGGAAGCTCTTAATTTTGAACAATCCCTATTTTATGGTTCAAGATCATCTTTGAAACAAAATGAGGCGCCGCCTGATTCTCCAACTTGAGGAGCTGGTACTTTTCTTCCTTGCATTCGGTTCTCCTGCCAGGGGAGACTACTCTGGGTGCTGATGGAAGCAGCTCAATTTCTGCACCTCTGTTCCTCTGTTGCCTTGAGTAACTGGATCCCTCCCAGCTGCATGCATCTCAGAACCTTTTCAAATCCAGGCTGATACTTCACATGAGCCCGGGTCCCTTCCTTACTTCCTTAGTTGGAAGCAAAGAGATTCATTTACGAATCTCCACCTGGCATGCCTCTTTGTCTTTCATAGGGTACCTCACTGTCTCTTTTCTGAAGTGTTGCTTGTGTGCTTAGAGTCTATCTGATCCTTTCCTTGAGGGTGTTTTGCTTTTTTATTATTTATTTTTTTTTAGTTGTTGGTGGACTTTATTTTATTCCTTTATTTATATGTGGTGCCGAGGATGGAACCCGGTGCCTCACACATGCTAGGCAAGCGCTGTACCACCGAGCCACAACCCCAGCCCAAGGGTGCCGTTTTTGTCAAGGATTTTGTGCCCCAGGACCATCACCGAGTCTTAATCGATGGTAATTGCCTCTGAACGTGTGATGGATGAGTGAATGGATGAACCAGTACGAATACGATAAGGTAACAAAAACATGACCAGTCCTCATTGGGGTGAATGAGGAGATTGTTTGATATTTCTATCAAATCAAAATTCACCTTCATATATAATGAATGGGTGGTATCATGTCTGCACTTCACCGCCATCATTGTGTCATCATGGGGAGTGGAGAGGTAGGAGGAGGGGAGATCAGCTGGTTTGTCCCTGGGGAATGTCGTCTATACTGGAGTGAGTCATTAGAGTCAGCTCTGCCATTGATCTCCAGAAACCAGTACATAGGATTTCTACTCCTCTCTTAGCATGGCATCGGGAAAAGCACAAGGGTTGTAGTACAAAGGATGTAGTTATAGATATGCTACTTCCAGTGTGTGTTAGCATGGAAAAATTGCTTAATCTCTCTGTGCCTTTTTCCATCTATGTGTAAAATAAGAATATTAATATCAACTGACCAAAGTCCATGAGAGACAATAAATTAGTGAGCATGAGGTCATCAGAGTGTTTAGGAGCAGCAAGTTCTCTGGAGCCTGACTCCCTAGAACATGATCGAAGATCTGCATATTCCTGTGTGACCTTGGGAAAATTATTTTTGCTCTCTTTCTTTGAGCTTTTTCCTGCTTACAATAAGGATCATGCAACTATACGGTAAAATATTTCTAAGGACTAAACATTGAATACTTCATGAGGGGGCTGGGAACACATGGTAAACCTCCAGAAGTGTTGGGTGTGTTCGCAAAGTGCTCAAAAATTAATTCGTTTCACTTTAACAATGTCACATGGGTAGTGGAGGTGAGAGTTCCTCTCCTTCATTCATTTATGTATTATAGGAGAAAATCCTCTTGTTCTTTGCCTCTAATCTCTGTAACATATCTGCTCTTTTCTGTTTAATCCAGATGGTGGAATATTGGCTTCTTTTTTTTTTATTCTGAGTCTAATAGTAATCATTCAAACACCCCTTTCCTACTTCTTCAAGCTGTGAGCTGTTCTTCTCTGAGGAAGCTCTGCTAAATGCTAATCATTAATTGTATAATGTTTATTTTACATTGAAAACAATCTTCACCCTCCCTGGTCACAGCCTTCTCTCTCCTGACAACCTAGGTTCCTCTTCCATTCACTGGTCCACCTAAGTGCCCTCACTTAGACACTATCTATTCCAGACAATCCCACCAGCCTCTCCTATCACCTACCTCCACTCTCCAATCTTCAAATTTTTCTTGAAGTCAAGAGTAAACGTCAGTTTATTTTCCAAACCCTACCAGATTCCTCATGTCTTATTTGTCTACAGTCTTCCCCTGGTGTCCACTGGGGACGGTTCCTAGGACACCCTGTAGCTACTAAAATCCATGTATGCTCAAGTTCCTTATGAATAATGGTACATGATTTACATATACCATGCACATATCCTTCTGTGTACTTTAAACGAGCACTATATTATAGTACTTAATGCAATATAAATATTATGTAATTAATCATCACAGTTACATAAGGACAAGGGAAAATATTGAGAGACATTCAGTATAGACAAAATTTTACAAAAATATTTCTGCTTGGTAGAACCCATGGATGCAGAACCCACAGATATGGAGAACAGGCTCTATTCTTCTTTGTTGTGCTATAGACCCAGCAACCAGGATTTCATGTCCTTTGAGTGAGGAGACACATGGAAGACGATCCTATGGAATATAGAATTAAAGCTAAAAGCAACCCAAATGTTGCTGTTACTCCCATCTCACCAAACAACTATTCCAAATGCTATCACTAAAAAAATGAATGCAATGTGTATCATGGACATGAGAATAAAACTGAGCTAAAAGACTTGAACTGTTACTTAATTTTTAATATATGAATTTTATACTTGGAGATATGCAAATAATATTTGAATGCAAACGTTCAGGGGTATCACAGATGTTGGAAGGCATGCATTTCAGAAATGTGCCCCCAAGGGCTGCTGGTGCTTATTGGGGATCAAAATCATGCTGTGCTCCATATATACCTGCTATACCCCACCAGCACAACCACTGTTATTTCCATTTTAGGCAGTACATATGCTCCTCAACTTAGGGAGGGGTTACGTCTTGATAAGCCTACCATAAGTTGAAAACATCATAGGTCAAAGCTGGATTTACTACTAACCTACTGCACATCCTAGCTTACCAAAGTAGCACACTGGAGAGGGTCAGTTGCTCCTGTTGGTCACTGCACAACTGACTGAGATCGGTGGTTCACTGCCTCTGTCCAATGTCACCAGAGATTTTTGCCCTGCATATGCTAGCCAAAGAAAAAAATCCAAATTTGAAACTGAAAGAATGATTTCTACTGAATGTTAATGGGTTTTGCACCATTAGAGCATAAAAAAAAAATGTTGGTTTGAATCATTGTGAGTTGGGAACTAGAAGTGCCCTAGAAGATTGTGAGTTTGTAACTAAAATGGAGTGAGGGACTCCTTTCATTCAAATGGATCTCATCTATAAAGACACAGGCAGCATGGGTATCCTGGTCTTCTCTAATAGCATCTGTTGCTATGGGTTTCCGTTCTCCTCCTGTTTCATCTTTCTTTATTCCAGGTTTCCACTTAGTACCATGATACCTGTGCATGTTTGTTTCTAGCTAATGCTCCCCTTAATACTTAAGCTCTGTGAGGGCTGACCACAGGGAGGCTAGAACATGGAAGAGGGCCTAGCATGGAGGAGAGGTTCCATTAATATTTGTGTAATGATAAAATAAAGTCTGAGCTGCAGGAAGAGCAAATCCCTTACCTCGCTCAAAGTTACCCAATTAACAGGAAGGAAAAGGAGACCAGGCCCCCAGCATTAGAGCACAATACATTTCCTTGCAGGATGCCACATTACTGCTCATAGTTTCAAATGACTATGTCCTTTCACTAACCTTGACTTCAAATGGCATCCTCAGGCCACATGTAACAAAACAGCAAAAATAAAAAGAAAGTTCTAATCCACCTGCATGACCAGAAATGTTGTCTAAGAGGCTGCGAAGAGGATGCCAGAGAAGGACTGTTCCGCAGAAGATGTGATTGATTTATCCCTAACTTCCTAATTGCATTCTATAGAGAGAGTTTACACATGCCACTTTTCACTATGCTCCGAGGAAAACGAGAAGGAAAAGAACATTAAAAAGAAGAGTATGCCATTCATGTTGACTAATGAAGGCATCTCTATCTTATGTGACCACCTTTTCATGTGTTCCTTTTTAAACTGCAATCAATGAAAAGGACAGACATTCTCAGTATTAATGGACATTTGATTAGGCAGAAGTATGCCTTCCTCATGCTAATGATCAGTAATGCTCCTCTGTATGTGAATTTCATTGCCCTGAGAAAAATACCTCTTTCATTTGCATGATTTAAAAATCCCTCTCAATCATCTAGCATTAATTCAGTTAAATATTTCTAACTCAAAAGATTGTTCTATATAATAAGTGCACATCTTTTCCCAAAATTGCCTTGAATTTTGAAGTGTGATACCTTGAAAATTGGTATCTCTATGGGCTTTGATGATGACATTGACTTCAATGGCAAAAGGATTTTTGCCCCTGACTCATTGCTTTCTATTCTGATCTTATTCTCAAAACTGCTCACACCTAAGCCCAGTTGGAATCCAGGTGCCATTTCTGTTACTTAACTAGCAGCTGTGTCTTTTAAATCATTGCCCCTGTATTGAAGATGGGACATTTTTTCAATAAAGAGGGTATGTCTAGCAGCTGTTTAGGCGCTGATCTCATCCTTTCTCTTTTATCTCATGTAACACTCACCAAAGACTAACATAATGGTCCTCATCCATGAAAATTTGTAATTCGTGCTAGCTAAAGAACAGAAAAATTCAATGAAAGAAATGATCCTTTAAAATGCCCTTTTCCTTTATTCACATATGAAACATTGAAACTTCATGGCTAGTTATTATGAAGGAAGTTATGGGAGATGATGTAAAACAATTCTCAAAATTGAAAAGAGGAGATGATTGGAAACTAATTATTAATGAAACCTCCCTCTGTTTTTTTTTTTTTTTTTTCTTTTTGGTACTCTCAACCACTGAGCCACATCCCCAGCCCTATTTTGTATTTTACTTAGAGACAGGGTCTCACTGAGTTGCTTAGCCTAGCACCTTGCTTTTTCTGAGGCTGGCTTTGAACACATGGTCCTCCTGCCTCAGCCTCCCCAGTCACTGGGATTATAGGTGTGCACCAAGGTGCCCTGCTTCCCATTTATTCACAGTGACTTTTTAGAGAATACAGAATTCTGCAAATATTGCAGATAGGTGCTCCTTTTTCTCACTAAAGTCAGCATCAAATATTTTAACATGATCTGGCTCAAGCTTGGAAATGGGGAGGGAGCTTGTCCTTCTGATAGTAACTGATTCCATGTTCTCAGAAGGTAATACATCTTTGCCTCTTGAATAATCACTTTCCAGAACGTGAAGAGGAGGAAAATAAAAACTCTATTTTTACCTAATGTGTTCTATAAAGGATACGATTTTTCTTTCTGAGGTTTACTTCTTATCCTTGGAATTTTCTATGTCCGTAAGTTGATTATAAGGGGTGGATCTGTAATTTTAGACATAAATAAATTCAATCAGTGTATTTTTTTGCTCCATGCTGGATAACACAGGATACACAAAGACGAGTAGTTTAAATACTAAGGAGAATGCTTAGACACATACCATAAATAACAAGGCACCATGGTATTTAGATGAAGTGGAAACACAGATTAAATGCTATGAGTTTCCAAGAATGGATTGATCATACACTCTTGGAGCAACTGAACAGATTTCCAGGGAGAAGGAAGCATTGGCTACACATGGTGTTCCGGCTTGGAGTAAGCTTTGGAGAAGGTGAGGCCTCAGAGAAGAGCTGTGCCATGCACACAGCTGAGTCAGAGGAGCAAAGAGAACATTCTGGAAGGAGGGTGCTTTGGTACTCCCTGCAGCTCAGAGCAGACTGATCACCAAGGATCAGTATATAACATGAACTTGAGGATGAATAGTGGAAAACTGTGTACTTTAGAATAGCTTCTAGACACTAAGCATGTAAAAATTTAAATTGAATGGCAAGCAAACCTTCTCTTGAGATTCAATACCATGATGATTTTCTTTTTACTTTTTTAATTTTTTTATTTGAACTAATTAGTTGTACATGACCAACTAATTACACATTTTGATAAATCATACATCAGACTATAATTTCACATTTTCTTATTATGTATATTGTAGGATCACATGGGTCATGCAGTCATACATGTACATGAGGTAATAATGTTTGTTTCACTCTACTATACTTCCAACCCCCCATACTCCTTCCCCTCCCTTCACTCCCTTCTACCTAATATAAAGTAACTCTATTCTTCTCAATGCCTCCCCCTGGCCCAACCACTGGCCATCTTATTGTGGAATTAGCATCCACAAATCAGAGAAAACATTTGGCCTTTGGTTTTTTGGGTTTGGCTTATTTCGCTTAGCATGATATTTTCCAACTCCATCCATTTACCAGCAAATGCCATAATTTCATTCTTCGTTCAAGCTGAGTAATATTCCATCATTCATATACATATATACCACATTTTCCTTATTCATCATCTGTTGAAGGACATCTAGGTTGGTTCCATAGTTTACCTATTGTGAGTTGAGGTGCTATAAACATTAATCTGGTTGTGTCACTAGAGTATGCTTATTTTAAATCTTTTGGTTATGAACTGAGGAGTTGGGTAGCTGGGTCAAATGGTGCTTCCATTCCAAGGAACCATTTTCTGAGGAATCTCCATACTGCTTTCCATAATGGTTGCACCATTTTGCATTCCCACGAGCAATGTATGAGTGTACCTTTTTCTCCCACATCCTCGCCAACATATACTGGTGCTTTTATTCTTGATAACTGCCTTTCTAACTGGAGTGAGATGAAATGTTAGCGTAGTTTTGATTTGCATTTCTCTAATTGCTAGAGATGTTGAACATTTTTTTATATATTGGTTGATCGATTGTGTTTCTTCTTCTGTAAAGTGTCTGTCCAATTCCTTAGTCCATTTATTGATTGGGTTATTTGTTTTTTTGGTGTTAAGTTTTTTGAGTTTTTTATGTATCCTAGAAATTAATGCTTTATCTGAGGTGCATGTGGTAAAGATTTTCTCCCAATCTGTAGGTTCTCTCTTGATATTGTCCATGTGGTACAAAGTATCTTTGTTATATAACACAAACCCACTTATCATGTGTAAGAAATTCCACAGATATTACTTTATTTCATTATTATGGTAACACTGTGAGCTAGATATTTTCACTGTCGTTGTTTTTTTTTTTTACATTTACTTGATAAATAATATTTGTGCATATTTATGGTGTCCGTGTGATGTTTTCATACATTTGTATGTTGACCCACTTAAGATATTTAGGTTATCCATCACTGCAAAAATGTGTCATTTCTTTGTGATGAGAACATTCAAAATCCTTTCTTATGGCTACTTTAGATGATATGACATGCTGTTGTTAACTATAATCACCTTTTGCAACAGTGGAACACCATCACTATCTGTCAGACTGTGATTGTATCGGTAAAACACTGTCTTCCTACTGCCCTCCCCCGACTTTTCTCACAGCCTCTGGTAGCCATTACTTTGCTCACTACTTCTATGACCCCAGTGTTTTCAGATTTCACACGTGAGTGAAATCATGCAGTATTTGCCTTTCTGTGCCTGGTTTATTTCACCGTTTCATCCATGATGCTGTGAATGTCAGGAGTATATCCTTTTTGTTGCTGAATAGTAGTTCACTCTATATGTTCCACATTTTCTTTATCCATTCATCCATCAATGAACACCTCAGGTGATTCCATAGCTTTGTTCTTTAACTAACCATGGGAATCAAGTTGGCTATAATCAAAAAGATAAAAAATGAAAATGGTGGGGATGTAAAGAAAAGGGAACTCTTACACACTGGTGGTGAGATTATCGGACAGTATAGGTACTATGGAAAAAGCATGGATGTTCTTCAAGAAGTCATCCTCTCTATTTCAAAGAGAATAAGCTAAGACTCAGTGGGTAAAGAACATTCCCTAGGATCGTACATCTCCAAAATGGTGAAGTCAGTGTTGGGTGTGGGCTGTCCAACACTGATGCTTGCTGAACTATGAATCACAAGTAAGGAGCATGGCAATGCAGCTCAGGCATATCCATGAGGGATTGTGGCATCTCTGTAAACAGTTGATTTAAATGAAGTCAATGAGGGAAGTTAGAAAAAAATGGAAAAATATTTAACTAGTACACACTTCATTCCTTAATATCTTTTCACTGGATGGTATCATTGTAAGACTTTCCAGAAGTTTGAAATAGACAGAAAAAAAAATAGCAAAAAGAAAAAAAATCAATGGGAATAGTACACAAACAGGAATCATTTTGTCATAAACAAAGAAAAAAAAGTCTTTGCTTTATTCCTTGCATTCTTTCACTTTCACAAATTTTTTTCCAACATAGCAAGCAGCTACCCAGCCACAGATCAGGCACACAGAGAATAATGCCCTTCTGTTGGACTAATAGGCATTCAGTGCTTTGCTTCAAACCCCTGGATAAATAATCTGCTGGGAATGATTTCTGGGAGAAGGCTGAAATTTGCAGAAGCTGCAATTATGAATTCAACACGAGCATAGGAGAGTGAAGGTGGTTGATACATCCTCCTGGATTCTGCCCTCCTGGATTCTAGGCTGCACCTTACCTGCTCGGATGCTAATGCTTCCCTTGACTCAGCTCCTGTTCCTTTTCTCTTTTTGTTTTAACTTTTACTTTGTAAACATTACATCTTTTAAAATGCTCAGGATCCGAAAACCAGCACAGCATTCAAAGTGAAATTAAATCAGTGGTTTATATAGCACAATGTCATAATATTTTCCATACTATTTTCCCTTGCCTTATTAATATAACCATCAGTCTATTAGCTTTAACTGCTGCTGAAGACTGAGCAGATGTCTTCAATGAATACTTCCATCCATAATTACCCCTTATTTTTTTTTCCTGAGAAGTTCAGCTAATTCAGATCCTACCAATGTATATGAAAAGTTTAAATGATTTCTCCCAAAATGCATTACCTTTTTCTTATCTACATTAAATTCCATCTGTCATTATGTTGCACAGTCTCACACTTTGATTAGATCCTTCTGGAGTTTTTAACAATCCTTGCTAGTTTTTTACTAACCTAAATAATCTCACGGCATTTTGTAGAAGAACTTTTTAACAGTTACGACTTTTTGCCAGCCTTGCCTTTGTATGGGTTTGCTATTAGTATTGTGCGTGCATAGAAATGTGTTAAGTGTGATGATTCAGCAATGAAATGCACAGACACTTAAAAGCAAAAAGAAATGGAAGAAATAAAATCAAGTTCTGGAAACCTTTTACTGCCTTTTTTGTGTGGTGTTAATACACATGTGCTTCTGAAGTAGTTTTGATTAATTGCCACTAGAAGAATGAGAACTCGTTGGAAATTATGTCTACTACCAAAACCTGTATCTGAGCATCTCCTGATCTATGCTTTCCAAATTAATAGGAATATTTTTAGTTGGAAAAAATATATACTCTTGACCTTCACTCCTCAAAGATGTTTTAAGCAAAACTACTTGTCATTATATTATTTCCCACTAAAGAGGAGAACTTGTCTCATTTCCAAAGCACCAATTAGTCTCCCGACTATTAATGACACCCAGGAAAGCATCTCCAAGAACAGGTGTAACTGTTTCTGGCAGCTTGGTCTCACCGAAGGTAGAGGAAGAAATTATCTAGTTGATTAAGCTCCAACTCCAGGAATATTTTTCCACTTTCCTAATCAGGATCACCAAATCCAATGCAACTGCTTAAAGGAAGAAGAGACCAAGTGTTACCATTTTAACCTCCAACTCGGTGGGGATATTTTTCTATTTATTCATTTACTTAAACAGCAAATACCCAATCTCTTTCAGATTGGGAATGTAATCATGGACAAAGCAGAGTGGTCCCTGATCTTCCAAATCTTCCTGGATTAGCAGTCATGTCACTGGGCTAGGTAGGGTTCTTCCATTCTCACAGAATAAGCTAAAATGCAACCCATTTGGGGTTAATTGTCTCAGGCATGATGTTAAGTGATTTGCCTATATTATCTAATTTATTATTTATTGATATCCTATACCGATGCTTATTCTCATTTTAAAAATGAAAATTTGAAGTTTAGAGAGATTAATGGTCATTCGAGGTGTCATACAACCAACAAAAGAATGAACAAGGGCCAGATTTCAAGTCTATCCCATTGCGACCTCCACCCTTACCTGAGCTCTCATTCCCTTTGAATCCAAATAATTGCTGAGAATTCTACCTTCCATTAATTTGAAATCACTTTCTTGGAAAATTCAATCTGGAGGTTATGGTTCTGTCATATGCAGTTAGAAAAAAATTCATTTGTTTCATATAGAAATGCCTTAATCAATTGAAAACAGTTTTCAAGTTCATTCTATTTTTCCTCCTCCAATCTGCATTTCTTCACAAGCCAGCAGGGGCAGACCTCTTAGGATTCTATGCAATCATCTGTGACTTCACACTTTTTTCATATTTCTTCTTAAAATGGCTCACCAAGAACTAAACTTGTTTTCATACTTCTTAGCAGTTGACTCTCTTGTTTGATGTCCACAAAAGTCTGGATTTGACTCTCACTTTCTTTTTTAAAAAAAATTCTTTTTAATTTGGAAATTAAAATTACGAGTCAGGAGACATAGCAAGGGGCAGAGAAGGAATGCAAGCCGGTTCTTCTGGAGTCCACTGTCTCAATAGTTAAAATAATCACCCCTTATCTGTCTAAATGATCTTGTTTATTGATTGAAATTTGAACGTTTAACAAAATTAAGATGATTTACAATAAAATGAGCATTTACATTCTTCAGAAATATGCAATTTACCGATAGTTTTGTTTATAACTTAGCATTCTAATCTTCTTTTGAGAATGCTCTCCTAGCTGTCTAATCTCTTAAATTCAAAAGACTACAAGAATATGCCATTCTCACAGCAAGCTAGGATCAATTGCAAGCTTAGTACACATTTGGGAACAAATACTCAAAGTTTCTTCCCAGGGAGAAAGAAATAGAAAGAGGTATAGAGAAACAGCCTTGAGATAAAACAAGAAGAGGAGATAACACAGGCATCATAAGGCTTGAGAGATTCACACAGGAGAAAGAGGAGAACCATTCCAAGGGAATGTGACCCTGATGATACTCAACAAGCCTGTGCTTGTGTGTGTGTGTGCTTGTGTGTGTGTATGTGTGTGTGTGTGTGTGTGTGTGTGTGTTTCTACAAGACTTTGATCAGTATGTCCATCTCCAGGCACTGCCCTATGCTGAGAGGGAGATCCAGCTTGTAAAAATTCCTCTCTCCTTAGAGAATTTGCATCTTTAATAGACTCACATATATAATTATGTATGTGTAAATAGGAATACATATGCATAAATATATTTTCATATCTATTGAATTCTTTCTTTTGGAGTCAGGATGTTCCTGGTACAATCCTTTACTCTCATGTTTTGAGAAACAGCTCCACCTACCCCATACAGCAGCGGATCTGCAGAGCGCCAATCAGGATAGTGACCATGATTTGCTAAGTCTCAGAAATGCTTCAAATCTCCTTCATACTCTTGGAAGACACTGATGCTGGAGTGGTTTTTCATGAGGTTTTATTCAGGGTCACAGTGAACCCTTTAGCCAGGCATATTTTTTGATTGATATTTTAATGTGAGGGCCAGTATAACATTTTGAAACATCTACATTGGAGTTAATGTACACCAGACAATAAAAACAAAGCCTTTGCCTCAATGCTTGGATTAGGGTCTGTCCTTACCAGGTTTCAAGGAAGAGGTAAGGAGAATGTACTGATGAATGACATCTCCAAGTATCTCAGCTTCTTCCCTTGGCTTACATAATGAGTTGGAGAGTGGAACTTTAATATTTCTCTGCCAGCCATGACCCTTCTTCAGATCAGAGGAGGAGGCCCACAGCCTAGCAGAACCATTATGATCACTTGGTCTAAGTGACTTCTGCATATTTTAATAGAAATCGCATCTAGACTGAAATGATCAGAAATGCAGAAATGCATGATGGCCGATAAAATAAAAGAGCAGTTGGTTACCTACGGTGTGTTCAGTTTTGTTTTCTGAAAGTACTACCTTTTCTGGAAGGTCATCTTAAATATCTGTAGTAGGGTACTTGCATGTTTGTTAAACCATGATGAGGTCAACAACTTCTTTTGCATGCTTCTTTTTGATAGTTTTTAATTTTTATCTAGACCTGGTCACAAATCTGTTACTAAAAAAAAAAAAAAAATCTGTTAGATATCTTGCTAACATATGAGCATAACAGAATACCCAAAGTGCCTTTTCAGGACATGCTTGAGGGAACTCCTGTTCTAACTATTGTATCTTTCTGCAGAATAGATAGAGCTTGTTTACAATACCTTCCTATAAGCCAACTCATAACATTTTAATTTAATGGGATATGTAACTCATGTTTCAATTAAAAGTAAAATTATTGCGTTCCTCAGTTTGTGTGATTTTTTTGATAGAATAGTACATTTATATGGTAATTTTCCAAAGATCAACTTTATTTATCGGTAAGAAGCTGTTCCAAGATTGTTGTATATTTTCTTTGCTTCTGAAATGTTATCACATTTAATTGCCTGATCTTATTTGGGTTGCAATCATAGTCATTAATTAGTAGGAAGGTGAGGGACAGCATCATATCTAACTATCTGTTATGGCTGCTTTAATGAGGAAAATACCTGCCATGATTTTAAAGGCATCCTGTATGCTTCGCAAATACAGCTTGCTATAGCATTCTCATTTAGGCTGTGAACATCAAAGGAAATTGATGTCAGGTGTGAACAGAAGCTGTTGAATATATCTGCTGAGGAAACTGAGTGGTGTGTCTGGGTAGGAGAGATGAAGGGCAGCTCATAACATTAACGAAACTACAGGTAATTAGTGTAAACTTTCAATGGTTGGTATGTCTGAGGAATAAAAAATATATTATTTGTACTTATTCCCAGTAACATCACAAAAGTTTAAGATATTTTAATTGTTTTTATTTTCTACTTCTATAAGAAGGCTAGAAACAAAATGGAATAATGAAAAATCTATTCATTGCATATTTTCAAAGATTTTAAAATCCATGGGTATAGAACCAAAGAAAAATGGTATGTTTTATAATTGCAATCAAAAGCACAATTTATGAGTGTTAGGGACCCACCTTGCTTTTTGTAATATTATTAAATTTGAAGAAGCAAATGGAAAAATAAATGATGGATTAATAAAATAAATGACTTTGATAAGCAGTCCTTACAAAGCAAAAGCAAGTAGTCTGAATTTGCCATATTTTAATGGATTTTTGAAATAACTAAACTTAGACATGGTGCATGTGTAATGCAATGTGCCAAAATAATATTTACATTCCAAAAAGGGTGCTGCAATATATTATGCACAAAAAAATAAACTTAAAGCAATGCCAAACTACAGATGTACGCGGTAGATGGTGGCAGATTCCAAGGACCGTTGTGCATGGCATTTCCTACCCCCACTGGTGAACCTGTCCACTTCCATTGATCCCTGGAAGTCACGTAATTATAATAGTGTGTGCTCTTCTTGGCTGTGAAGGGTGGACTTCAATTTCCAGACCATCTCTATAATGTTCAGAAGTTTCTTATCCTTCACCTTTCTTCCACAAAAAGCTCTACTGGGAATGTCTGCCACTTGATAATCAGCCAAGAAGGGATGTTCCTCCAAGCTTGGTAACACAATGTCTTTTTTATTGTAAATAAATGATTTTAGTCATCAGACCTATGATGTATAAGACTCTTCCTCTTTCTGTGTACATACTGGACAGGTATTTGTAGATTTGGTTGATTAGATTCAATTTTCTCAGCTTGCAGGGAGAACAACTTTTATTTCCCGAGGGTCAGGTAACGGAACTGACCTGGTTGTTTCAAATAAAATCACTTCTAGTTCATGTGCTCCATGCACCAAACTCCCCAACACCTGCTTGTAGGATTACCCAACTTATCTATTCAACCGTTCTTTTGTGGAATAACATGTTTACTGTCCATTTTCTTAATAGCTTAGATATTTTATAATTGTTCAAGGCAATTCTCACAATTTTTCATGTCCATAAGTAGTCCGAATCTTACTGTTAATATGGTAGGTAGCCCTACACATAATTGCTTAAATGTAAACTTCAGTTAATTAAGATTTAATTTAATGAAGAATAAATTCCTCAGTTGCACAGGCCATATTTCATTTGTCCAATGTCCATCTTTGTACAGGATATTTCTATCATCACAAGAAACTCTCCCGAATAATCCTAGTTTAGTTAATATATTCTACATTACCTTCTTAAGACAACCTCTTCAATCACATCTGAGAAAAGTATCCCATCTAAAGTAGGGTGATTTGTCTAGGACATAGAACTAGCCAATGGCAGAGATCCAACCTATTGATCTCCATAAAGTTCTGGGGATTTGGAATCATAACATTTTGAGATAAGAAATCATTTTTGTGCTGGTTGCAGTGGGGCACGCCTGTAATCCCAGCAACTGGGGAGCCTGTGGCAGGAGGATCACGAGTTCAAAGTCAACATCGGCAAATGCAAAGTACTAGGCAACTCAGTGAGACCCTGTCTCTAAATAAAACACAAAATAGAGCTGGGGATGTGGCTCAGTGGTCAAGTGCCCCTGAGTTCAATATCCAGGATGTACCCCCCACCAAAAAAAGAATAAATAAATCATTTTTTTAAAATTATACAAGACCTTTCAAAAGAAAAATAACTATTACTTAATCATTATTTTACTCTCAAGTAATAATTGAAAATTGGTGTATATTTTCAGTTAAGAATTTTATACATGGTCTAAAACAACTTCAGGAGAACATCAAATTCCCCAAAAGCAGTTTAGTTCTGTTGATCTAAGTGACACGGGGAACACAGGCACCTGCCTCCTTGGTTTCCAGCCCTGGCTTCACTAGTGCCTGACCATGTGGTGTGGGGCAATAATTTCCTTCCTTTACTGTCTGGGAAATGGGGATAATCAGATACATTGCTCTTAGGGTTGTTATAAGGATGAAATATACATAAAGCTGTCTTAGGCAAGGGCTAAAAGCAGAATTGTAGTACTGTGTTTTCGGTATTATTTTTAGTGAATAGCTTCATGATCTGATTCCAGGCCTAATTATGTGCCCATACTGTATTTAAAACAAACATTAACTAAGGATTTGAAGTTAACATCACTTCATAGCACATAGACCATCAGCCCCCTCTGTGTGGAAATTCCGTGTTCATCCTGGGTGCCACATCCTTGCAGCTATCCCCCAACCCCAGTGCCAAGGTGCCAATGCAAAGGCACTGGGATCCATAGTGGTTGTGCACCATATGGTGTCAAACAAATGCAACTTACATCGAAGTTTGATTTTTTAGGGGCCCTTTCTTATTAGCTAAAATATGCATGTATTCTAAGCCTCAGTACATTTTCTATTAGGAAGATCAAACTGTGCTTAACTCCATGGATTTTGACTGGGGGGACCTGATATTTACTTGGCACAATGCTGTCATACATTGTAACACTCGATTGTCTATGGTATAGAGCTCAAATTCAACTGCAATTCTGCAGACTTCTGATTAGAGACCCGTTACCCATTATTTATTTAACACATCTTTGTGGCTATTCCAAATTCCCATGCTCCTGTACAGGTATGTAACAATTCAATGCATTGGGCATTCAGCAAGGAAGAAGATAGTCAAGACTTCTCAGGTCTTATTTACTAATGGTGGTGGATTTTGAAAAATCAGATAATAGCAGTTGCTACGCAGCCTACATAAGTGGAATAATATGGAGGAGGTGTCTGGAATTCTGCTTAAATTGGGAGGTAAGCAGTGCCCTAAGAGATGACATTGAAGTGAAGTCGTAATCTGAATAACTAAAAGCCACACAACTTATCCTTCTGTGTTCCCCCAGCCACTGATTTGTTTAACTGACTTTGTAGATCTTCCGTTTTCTAGTTCCATGTTGAGGCACAGCAAGGAGTTGGAGAAAGGTAATTTTGGCTGTCACTTGGAATGGAGGCCTGAATAATCTCCCTAGACCGACATAAGAATCTTTATTGTAACTTTGACATTCCAGGAAGAATAGAAAGACCAGCTTCAAGAATGAAAATAGGAATTCTCTAATCTCCCTGAATTCACTCATTTTGAACTCAATTAGCAGGCCAGCTTCTCACTCCGACCCTCCAATATCTCTAGCGAACACAGAAGTTCCTAATTGACAAACCCTGTATTTCAATCCTAATCCTAGGAGACACTCGGCATTTCACCCATCAGTCGTTCCTGGCTTCTCTACCATCTTGATATCTGTACCACCAAACACTCCTCATTTTCCTACCCCTGTCTTTGTCCTTTCTATTTTTTTTTTTGGAGGGGGGGGCAGTGCTGGAGATTGAACCCAGGGCCTTGTGCTTGACAGGCAAGCACTCTACCAGCTGACCCATATCCCCAGCCCTGTCCGTTCTTTATCTTGAGTTATCTCATCAGTCTTCATGGTTCAATTCCCATCTGTAGGTTAACTGCCACATCAGGGTCCTATCCCCTAGAGTTCTTCATGGTCTCCCCTGGATATTCCACAGGGACATCAGTTTCATGACAAGTTCACCTCCTCTGCCTCTCACGGCCAGGCATGCTTACCTGCCATAGCTGTTGTCTCAGGGATGACAGTAACATGTCCCCAAGTCTCCCAGGTTAGGAACATGGTATCCTTTCACAGATCACCCCTCTTTCTGGTGCCTCACATTCAATTTAAACCCAAACTGTCAAAATTAAACATAGAGGTGAGCAGTAGCACCTATACACAGTATTTTAATGTTACAGGTAAGTGTGTTTGGGAGGTACACAAAATTTGTTTGCCGACACAGCTGTGCAGGGTGCCTTAGAAGACAGATCTGTTTCAGAAGAGGTCGATTCTGACTTCTTCTTAATAGACTTGTTGTTTATTTCACGTTTAATTTGATAGTAGAAAGCTTGGGAGCCTACGATAGTGCATAGATATTACTCCACCTGGGGTATTTCTCATGGAGAAGCCTACAGATTTAGGGAGGAAAACATAATTTATTTAAGCCTATGAAAAAAGAAAAAAATGTGAGCACAAAAATATGGAAAATATAAAAGATAAAATGTGTTGGGACAATGTGTCCTGGAGAACAGATGGTCGTTGGGGGAAGGGAGATGGTTAAGTAACTGTCCTCAAAGAAAAGCAGAGTCTATAATAGGAAGTCTCTATATAAATCTTCCCAGAGTGCTAAGCAAGAGAAATTTAAACTAGATGTGGAACTGAATCTATTTCAGAACCCAGTGCCTTTGGATAACTGGACAATTCCTATACGGTAATTCCTTTGGTTCATTCATCTGGGGAAAATCAAACATTGATAAGATGCTACCAAACAGCTTCCTCCTAAGACAAATGCACTCAATGTTTGTAAAACGTTTTCTCAAATGCCTCATCTTATTCAGAATTCCCATTGTCTTTGTATTTTTTTTTTCTGTTTAACAAATGGGTTTGTACCATAATTATTTTGATCTCTGTCAGTAAAACATCCCCTTATATCTTCTGAGTGTAATACAGAATCACACAATAATAGTATCAAACTCAACAATGCGAAAATATTCCAAGGGGCTTGAATGCTAAACTCTGTTAATTTTAATAAAAATCTAAATTCCATCCTGGAAACTCAGTCAAATTTGACCAAAAAATTCATTCATCAGCCACGAGATACACATTTTAAAAGATCCACAATGCTTTTTAAAAAGCTCATCGTTCTGAGAAAAGCTATCGTCAAACTCCTGTTAGAGATAACATTTCCACTCCGAAGGTAAACAATAGGAGCGACCTCCCAACGTCTTTCCATGTGTTCCTTGCAGCTACCTGCGTAAGTGTGCAGTAATTAAGCAATTTGAAACACTGACTGACCTGGAGAGAAAGCTATTGCATTCTAGGGATGTCCTTGAAACGTCTTCATCATTATCTAGCTGATTTTCGTTGTCTCCATGAGAGCTAATGTCAGCACAAGTCTAGATCATCTTTTTATTAAGAATGGTCCACGCAAACAGGAAAAGGTTGATCTTCGACGCACAGGCACAAACGATCCAAGCAAAAACACAGCAGCAGAGTAATGTCCCAGGGTAGATGCGCAAGAGTCATCACCAGGAAACGTGAGAGTCCAAGGGAAGATGGGGGTGGTTAGCATGCATTCTCTGATGAGAATGAAGGAAAAGGGAAGATAAGGGAGAGGTGATGTTTTCACCTTTTTTGTTTGTTTGTTTGATCAAAAATAAAACTATAAAATTAGCGTTTGAAAAGATACAAAGATGCGTTGCTAAGGGATCACACTGACCGAATTTATGTCAGTAGCCATCATAAGTGTGATGAAATTAAGGAGACCTCCTGTGACGGATGGCTTGCATCTCTGGAATTCCACCACAAGGATGTCCTGGTTCCAGGGCAGGGGTCGGTGGGGTGGGAAATACAGAAATCATTTGGAGGGAGCCGGTATAAAAGATGTCCTTAGGGGCTTTAATGAGTTTCTAAAATTGGTGACAATCTTTTGAAAAATAATAATATGTAGCAACTTAAAGAACTCATCCAGGAAGGCAATGTGGGACAGTGTGCTGCCAATTACACTGACAGCCACAGGATCGTCATTGATGGTCACTGAATCGCAACAAAGATGATGCCTAAAATCAGGGTGGGAAGAGCCCCATTCCTTCTGAGCACAGTGTGCAGACAGCAGGCTTTCTCTGCAGAACAGGAAATCCCTTGCACTTCATCATGTCTCCTTCTGTCTTCACAGATAAAAATATGCAGAAACATACTTCTCTGGAGGAAGGTGAAATGACCAAAGGAATTCTGGGATACAGCAAGTCATTTTGCATATATGGATTTATTGATCCCTTTTGCTTATTAAATTATAAATCTAATTTAGAAGAATTATGTGAAAACAGAAGTTGCTTTGCTGCTTGCATCGGTTGAGGAAGCTCTCTATCCTTTGGAATACAACTTAAATAATGAGAATTTGCAGAACCTGGTCTATGATTCCAATTCAAACTCTAGAAAAAAAAAAGCAAGTCAGTTTTCAATCATGTATAATATAAGAGACATTCACTTTCTACAGATATTTGTAAGATTTAAATGACATGCAATTGATCCAATCACCCATTCACTCGACAGATTGCTTTGAGGACTAACTTCAATTCCAGGTGCTGAGACTGTAATCCTGGAAAGGAGCAATGTCGCAGTATTTTCCTGGTTGGATGGTACAAACGTGATTTCACTTGATCAGCATGTTTTACCACGATCATGTTATCCCCGTTCTATAGAAACGTGAACAGAGGTTCACATTAACCTATAGAAGGATAGGGAACTGGGAAGAGCTGGAAGCTGAACTTGGACTCAAGTCATTCTGATATCTAAGCAGCACAGTGGATACTGTAGGTAAAGGGAACACTAAATAGCACTAATTTCTAACACAGAATAAATATTTTGTCTATCAATGACCCACCTCCATCCAAAGATGAGAGAGGGATTCAAAATCCAGAGAGATAGACACAATGGTATCAAAGCTTATTAGCACTATTACTCTTGGGGGGAAAGTCACACAGTCATGGGTACATTTTAAATATGTCAGTTTATCACTCATTTCTCTTAGACTCTGTTTGCCTTCACATGTGAGAAGTATTTCTCCTCCCTTTGAACACTTGCTCTATCTTTTTATATATTTATTTATCCACTTATTTATTTATAATAAATATTTATCTTTTTCTATATTTATCCACTTATCAACTTAACTTTCATATTACTAAGGAGATTTGACATAACAATTTTAATGTTCATGTATTAAGATGTAAAATAGTATGCATGTGCATTTATTTGACATTTTAATATCCAGTCAATGTCAAAAAGGCACTTGACTCCATATAAAACACACACAGTGCATTGAGTTTCAGGGATAATAAAATGGAATGAAAGTGTAACCATAATCTGAATAGCCCTTAGATTTTTGTATAATCCAGGGCATTATTATGATATATCTGCTACTGACTTCTGAGAATATCAGTCCGAGTTATCAAGATAATAATTTTCAGCCAGGTGCAATAGCCCACCTATAATCCCAGCTACTTGGCAAGCTAAAGTAGAAGGATCACAAGTTCAAGGCCTACCTGGGCAACTTAGTGAGACCCTGTCTCAAAATAAAAAAATAAAACAGGCTGGGGATACAGCTCAGTGATAAAGTCCTCCTGGTTTCAATCCCCAGTATTCAAAAAAATTTTGAGATGATAGTTTTCTTTCCTTCAGGTTATCACTTCTCTATCATAAGTTTTAGGGAAATAAAGAAATCTGTTGGCCTTAGAGAACACAAGGTTTGCCCCAGAAGCACAGGAGCCATGTGGTTAGAAGGTAAAGCTAATGACACTAAGCTAATGGGAAAATTACCCTTTCACTTAAGTCTTTCTCTGAGAAAACAGACAGCCAGCATATTGATCTCACAATCTACATACATCTAAGTTCTTGGCTGGTCTTTTATAGATAGAGTCATTTGATCACCATAAGATCAAGGTTTGCCGAATGTGCCGTCCCAGAGGTTCTAGGACAAAAACATTTCAAAGAACGTAGCCGACTGAAAACTAGACCCTATGATGTAGATTGAAAGCATTTCCTTCAATTTCTTGACATTTTTTCCATCAGACGGTAGATTCTAACTCCCCTGCCTTTGAATATGACCAACTTTAATGATCGATTTTTATAGTCATTAGAATGCACCAGAAGTGATGTGGCATGACTTCCAGAGTTAGCTTAGAAAAGACAACTTTGCTTCCAACCATGAATCCCTCTTGGAATCTTTGTCCCTTGGAACTCAGCCACCATGTAGTGAAGGAACCCAGTTGCCAGTTGGGAAAGTCACAAGAAGGTACTTCAGTCACAGCCAGCGCCAGATGCCAACTGAGTGCCAGCATCCACAGCCAGCCAGGTGCGTGCACAGCCACAGATGACTCCCCATCACTGCCCAGGAGCTTCCTGGAGAACAGCTGTTGCCATGAGCCTGGCCGGAAGTTTACAATGGATTAAAAATCAGAAGTGGTGTTGGGCATGTTTAAATCACTGATGGCTGGAAGGATTTGTTAGTTAGAAAAAGATAAGGGGGACACTAAATAGTGCTAATTTCTAACAGAGAATAAATATTTTGTCCAGAAGAATAATCTCTTACTTGACTCAAATGATGTGCTTTCCATAAGTAATGAAGCCTCTAGGGATCCCATTCTGCATGAACCTCACATAATAAAATCTCAAAGGAAAGAATGGCTGGGTGGGCCCTTCTGTTATTGTCCATTCCATACAGCCATGGGCTTTCTTTAGGAACAAGGATGACCCTCCTCACCTGCTACTGTAATTGGCGAGTATGTGGTGCACGTATTCACAAAAGTGTTAGAGACCTGTGATCATTACACTCTCCTCAGCAAGGTCCCACAAAGTTCCTGGCTGGCCAGTACTCTTCACATTCCGTATATAGCCACACTGGCTAAAGGCGCACATGCATGGTGTGATGAAGACAGGATCCACATGCTATATACATGAAGCCATAATGAATTATATGTTTAATAGGTACACTTCATAAGCAGAACAAAATAATGCCAGTTCCAGAGTAACCAAATCACTATCTATTTTCTTGACCTGCCGTAACAAAATACCACAAAATTTAAACAACAGAGATTAATTTTCTCACATTCCTGAAGGTTAGAAGTCCAAGATCAGGGTGTTGGCAGGACTAATTCTTCTGAGGCTCCTCCTGGCTTGTAGATGGCCCCTCTACCTGTAGGTCCTCACAGGGTGTCCCCCGTGTGTATAAGTAAATTCCTCTTCTCATCACAGAAGTGATTAGAGTTTACCCAATGACCTCATTAATTTTAAATACATCTCTAAAGACCCTATCTCCAAATGTAGACACATTCTAAGATACTGAGGATTAAGAATTCAGCATTTGAACTTGGGAGGATCTGACTTGGCCCATAACAGTCATGACCATGAAAATACATTGGGTGTCTTCCTTCTGCCTGAGCTCCCTGATCTCCATGCTACAGAGACACACTGTGCTCAGTATCTTACACTTGTTATCTCATTAATATTTTATAGAGTGGCTAGTTAATTCTCATTGTACAGAGCAGGAACCTAAGTGTTAGAGAGATGACTTAATTCTCCCCAAATAGAGCAATTTTTTAAGTGTTCAAAGCCAAGACTATTCCCAGTAGATCATGTTCGCCACTCAACAGATGGATTCCCTTTGAGTTTTTATTTATTATACAAAAAGACCCAATCATTGAGTCACTAGGGTACCCACTTAGCAGCCTTTAGGAGCATCTCCCTGTCCAAGAGCATGCTTACTTTACTCTAACCTCAATAGATCATTTTTGATAATGGATTACCCTATACCCATACCAATAAAACCAACAGAAAGTATTTTTAAGTGAGTGATTAAGTGGAAATAAACTAATTTTGTCCTTACTCATTAGATATTCTCTGGATAAAAAAAAACTATGAAGCTAAAATATGAATATATATATGTGCATATATATGTATGTGTGTATATATATGTGTATATGTATATATGTATATATACACATGTACGTGTGTATATATAAAGATAACTATGAAGTAGCCATGGTAGTATTCATGCCATACAAATTGACAAATGATATTAACCAGAACATTTCTCTGGAGATCTAGTCATGAAACATTTACCACCACACCATTGCTGCAAAGCACTAAAGATGTAAAAGTGTCGTAGTCTTGAAGAGAAACTCTGTGTAAACATGATGGATTATATGAAGAAATGTTTTAAAAAGGAAAAAGCAGAAATCATTGAATAAAATAGGGGGATGGAATGAAGGCAAATCTATCCTATAAGTAAATGCAAGTGGGCTCCGCTAGTCTGTGAAACTTAACCTGACTCCCATCAGGGTTTAAATCAAAACCCAATTATGTAGTGCATACACAATGGTTTCTAACACCCCTCTCCACCAAAAAAAATGACTTAGAATGCTCAAAAATATGAAGATGTGCAAAAGAAGACCTGGAAAGTCTAAAGATAATGAAGGTAGAGATGTAATCTTAAAATCTGATGAAGTGTTATCAAAAAAAACTGATAAGAGTGTCTAGCCCCAGAGTGAGGATAGTTGTCAGATCAGTGACTAAAAGACACCACATTTCACTTAGGATACTTAAATATCTAATATAATATGCATATATTACTTATTGGAAATAATCTACTCTTTAAAAAGTATCCTGAGCCAGTGGTAGTCTGACAGGTCCTTGCATCAGATAGAGCTGGAGAGATTACTACAATGCAGATGGTCAGACTCCATGAACAGATAAGACTTACGCAGTAACCCTGCGATGGAGCCAGAAATCTGTATTTCTAATAAAACCCACACACATGATTCTCAGTCCAGCTTGAGAACCAGTGGCACAAACATGGGGGACAGGAATTCTTAGGTGGTGCCATCCAAGAAGTATCTCACCAACATTAAGAGTCATCTTAGACTCAGGGACCATTAGAATGTGTGGTCTATGTGAGAAAGAGTAGCAGGGGCTCAATCACAAGAAAGGAGCCCCTTTCATTTGCAGTTAGTCACAAGGTCAGTGTTAACCAGAAAAAGAACATTCCAACTTCAGCTTCTTCACCTTCTTGCCTCTTGAGGATGTCCATTATCCCTACTACCTCTGATCTGGCAACTCCTTGTTGTATTTCTTTCTCCACAGCTTTCAGAACTCCAGGCTTCAATCTTTCTACCCTGGTCCCTGAAATCCACCCAACTAATACTCCATTGTTGAGTCCTGTCCATTGTGACTATAACCAACTAATGATCTGCCACAACAAGGACTTCCACTGCTACAACTCCTTACAATTTGTAAAGCTTGCTCTCATTTCTTATTTTATTTGAGATTTGCTTCAAATGAAAAGTTACATAAAATTTTTGAACAAAAGTTACACAATTAGAAGTGGCTAATGAAACCATGAAATGACTGATAAATAACCATCAAAAGTGACCTTTTTATCTGCAACACAATTTTGGAGAAGAGAAGCTAGAGTCAAGAGGGATCTTCCAGAACCCATGATATAACTCCAAATGTGGCTGCCTAGATAGCCCCTGAATGTGGCTAGTCAGCAGCTGGATGCTTTTGTGGACATCTCAAAATTCATTTAAATTATTTTGAACTATTTGGAAAATATGTTCTAATTTGGATTTGAGTCACATGCCATTCTGCCAATGTGAATGTACACATTGAACATCGCAGTTCCTAGAATGCAAAAGGAACCCTTCTGGTTAACCACAGGTGGTGGGTAATGAATAATACCATATTCCAGGCTGAAATGATTGAGGTAATTGACAACTCTTTGAGTAGGAGCTTTGTGTCTTCCTGCCTAGCACCAGGAAATATCACAACCTTGGATTACAACTGCAGATGCATATTGAAATTAACTAGGGAGTTTGTTAAAACATGGTTGCTTGGGTTCCCCCCTTGGCAATTCTGATTGTTCTGGGATGTGGCCCCGAACAGGGTATTTTAAAAGTCCCTTTGATGCTTTAGGTTACAGTGAATTTTGAGATCTAGTCTCCTGAAGCTCACCTTGAGATTGACAACTGCTCCTTAGTCAGAAGGGCATTGGTGATGTTTTACAATTAGATGTTATCCAACAGTGGCTTATATAATTGTTGAAGCTTCACCTTTGAATTTTTTGGCTTCTCAATTAAGTCCGGCTAATTCAGGTTTTAAAGATACTTAAGAAAGAATTGCATGAAGATAGGGAATTTTTAGCTCAACTCAATGTGCAGACATCCCTGCCATTCTTCGTGTATTATAAAAATAACAAGTGTGAACCAGCTAAGCGCTAAGACAGCTGCGAACAAGACAGATGCGAACAAGACAGATGCAACTTCTTCCTTCAATGCTTCCTTGACTACGGGTCATCTCAAGTTTATCTTGAGACCTTTGCACCTTGGGAAACTCACTCATTCAATTTTAACATAGATTCATTCCAGACATTGTCCTAAGTGTTTTGCATATTCTATCTAATTTAATTAACAAAGATCACATAGGTATCTATCCCTATTGGCAGGTTAGGGGTACATGTTTAGATAGAGTCAAAGACTTACCCAAATGTATGCAGCCAGCAAGGATTAGAAACAAGATTTAAATCCAGATCCCATGCTGCCTTCAAAACTCATGCCGTCATCACCCTGGTTTCCTGTAGTTGCAATCAGTTGCTCAGGAATTTGGACTGCCATCAGCAACATCAATTGCCCTCTGTTGTGATAAATTGTCAGACATTGGAAAATACCATTTATGCTCACTTAATTGTTATCTCTGGACTTACACGCATTTGCTGCTGCCCATTTTCTATTCTACCTCTGCAATAGTCACTAAACCCTTGTATAAGAGATCATTGCCTTCACTGAAAGTACTGTCTCTCATAAATGATATAAGATGTTACCCATCAGGTAGGGGCGTCACGTCATCCAGTCCAGTGTGACGGAGGAAGGGTCCAGGTGTAAACACTGAATTACAGAGTCAAAGGCTGTGGACTGAGTGTTTAACCCACCACCAACCTGTGATGTTTATCACATCCATAGAGAAACAAAGCAAAAAATATCCAGAAAAGCAAGAAGATAATTACCATAAAATCAACATAGTCATGTATCTTTGGAAAGGAGAACAGGAGGGGCGTGAAGGAATGACTCAGAGGCGGATGATACTCAGTGTGGTGGCTGCCACATAGTGATTGCTTTGTGGCCATTCTCACATATTTTTGTCTGCACTTTTTTAGTTGCACATTCTATTCTATAGAAAGAAAGAATTTGCTCTGATGTTTTGTAAAGAAAAAATTTAAATACTATTAGTGGCACATTTTATAATCAATGGCACGTTTCTATTACTTCAGAAAGAAATAAAGGAAGATCAGTCACACCCATGACTTTAAATGACAATAAGTAAGCTAAGTTAAACTTAAATGTAAGTGATTAAAGCAAGCCACAGCATATTCAAGATAGAGTGGTGATAACAAATAAGCAAAAGGAGAAAAAAATACTTTTTCCCATCTTATTTGTGCCATGAAAAAGTGATTATTTATTCTAACTCACATCATTAATGACAGCTTCCAAAACCTGTAAACCAATAAGCTACAGTTCTCCCTTCTATCTTATTGGATCATCCAGACTCTCAGAAGAGGTCTACCACTGATTGGCTTAGCAAAGTCTTAGCACTGATCTGAAAAGGACAGCAGACACCAAGCTTAGCCCCTGCCATTTCCTTTACCTGCTTTGTAAATTGGTCTGTCAGAAAAAGCATTCTTTTTTCAGATGACCCAGTTATCCCACTCCTCAGTTTATACCCAAAGGACTTAAAATCAGCATACTACAGTAACACAGCCACATCGATGTTTATAGCAGCTCAATTCACAACAGCTAAACTATGGAACTAACCTGATGCCCTTCAACAGATGAATGGCTAAAGAAACTGTGGTATATATACACAATGGAATATTATTCAGCCAAAAGAAGAACAATAGTATGGCATTTGCAGATAAATGGATGGAAATGGAGAATATCATGCTAAGTGAAATAAGCCAATCCCCCAAAATCAAAGACCGAATGTTTTCCCTCATAAGTGGATGATGATATATAATCAGGTTGGGGGGGTGGGAGTAAGAGAAGAATGGAGGAACTTCAGATTATGTAGATGGAAATGAGAGGGGAAAGAAAGAGGGGGTAGGAAAGATGGTGGAGTAAGACAGACATCATTACCCTATGTACACGTGTGATTACATGAATGCACATCACACAATTACATGGTGCACAATCATAGAAACAAAAAGTTGTACTCCATTTGTGTATAATGAATCAAAATGCAGTCTGTTAAAATTAAAAAAAATTGAAATAAAAAAAAAGAGTGGTCTGAATAAATCGTCATTTTGTAGTAGCTAAAATGGCCATTGTCGTTTTGGGAAATCAATAACATATTTAAGAACTGGCTCAGTAAATAAAAGAGAAAGGCTCATTTCAAAAATAATGGCATTGGAGAATATCATGCTAAGTGAAATAAGCCAATCCCCAGAAAACAAAGACTGAATGTTTTCCCTTATAAGTGGATGATGATACATAATGGGGGTGAGTGTGCAGGGAGTAAGAGAAGAATGGAGGAACTTTAGATTATGTAGAGGGAAATGAGACGGGAGCGGGTATGAAAGATGGTGGAATGAGACAGACATCATTGCCCTATGCACATGCATGATCACATGAATGGTGTGAATCTACATCATGCACAACCATAGAAATGAAAAGTTGTACCCCATTTGTGTACAATGAATCAAAATGCAGTCTATATAAATAAAAAATTAAAAATTAAAAAAATTCTCTCTCTCAAAGAAAAAGAGTATGCATGAAATAGTGTAAACAAAAATTATCCATTGCTTTTCCAAGTCAGTTGTAGATTTTTTTTCTCTTAAACTCACCCTAACTTCATGTCCACAACATTTTCTCCACATTTTGACCCTTCCTAGACTATTGCCTGAAGTTATAGCCACATACATCAACACCCCAAGTTGGAGCTACAAAATACTTGTAGAGGCCGGTTTTCTTTTTTATTAATTTATTTAATTTTGATTCATTGAACACAAATGGAGTACAGCTATTGTTTCACTGGTTGTACACAAAGTAGAGTCACACTATCTGTGCGTACATACATGTACACAGGGCAATGATGTCTGTCACACATTCTGTTATTATTATTACCCCCCCACCCCGAGCCCACCCCTCCCTTCCCTCTGTGCTATCTATTCTTCCTCCATTCTTGCCCCACTTCCACTCCGCATTATGCATCATCATTCACTTATCAGAGAGACCATTCAGCCTTTGGATTTTTGGGATTGACTGATGTCACTTAGCATAACAGTCTCCAACATCATCCACTTACCTGCAAATGCCATCATTTTATTCTTCTTTATGGCTAATATTCCATTGTGTATATATACCACAGTTTCTTTATCCATTCATCTATTGAAGGGCATCTAGGTTGGTTCCACAACGTAGCTATTGTGAATTGAGCAGCTATGAACATTGATGTGGCTGCATCACTGTAGTATGCTGATTTTAAGTCCTTTGAGTATAGGCCAAGGAGTGGGATAGCTGGGTCAAATGGTGGATCCATTAGTTTAAAGACAAATACCATCTAGATACATGTTCTAATTTTTATAGAGAATATACCTGTTGAAATTGTCTGATTCTACATCCTATGAGTTAAAGGAAACAGTTAACACACATACACACATGAGAAACAGAAGACACACCCACATCACAAATGAATAGCTTGAGCTAGAGATCTACACATCCCAGGTATAGAGTTATCAGTCCCCAGTAATACCAAATCTGTAGAAGGAAGCCCATGTGATAAGACTTCTATGGGCAATTTATACGTCCTCATATACTTAGACTTAAGAAAAAGCATGTTTTAAATTTCTAAGTTAAACCAAAGCATAATAGTTTAATGCTCTTTAACACTGTTACTTAATAGTGTGTATGGAATGAACATTGCAGTTTGTGCAAAATATAGTAAAGAAACAATAGAAGTATTTTATTAGCATCAAAATTTTAAGTACATAACTACAAGGTAAAATATTTAAAAATGCAGTATTATAATTATACCTCACTAAGAATCAGGCAGTATAATAAATAGATATATTGATAGTTATCCCCAAAGTCAATTCTTCTAGGATTAAATAACATCTTTGACTGTAACCTCTGAACATTCATTTCTCTACCTCACCCATATGGAGAGTTTTATACCTTTCGTAAAGATGGTTTTCATGAAATATATTTCATCTCCCTTTATGGGTTGAGAATGTTGCCATTTCCGGTCTTGAAGCAATTTGCAAAAGCACATCTTAATATGCCTGCATTGGATACGGCTACGGGATCACTGAAACTCAGAAGGAAAGACAATAGCTCAATAAGCGCCCTCAAGGAAGAAGGCTTCCATGAACTTGTCAGTTATATTGCAAGGAAACTCAAGTTTTTTCTGCCCAAGTTCCCAGCATGCATTTGATTTAGGGCAGAGTGTAATCAAGAATGCTCCTACCTATGCCTTTTTAGTCATCTGTCTTTAGCATTAAAAATTACTTGGTTAACTGCCTGCATTTTAGGAGCAGTGAAACACAATACATGCTTTCACATTTAGCAGAGGCTTAGAAATAATAATAGTATCAATGAGTCAGGCTGGCTTTCTGTTGATTGATGGCCTCACTTACAGAAGAAAATGAGTGGATGTGGTGCAAAGCACTTTATTAATCATTTTTAAATTTCAAGTTCCTGAATGGCACTCTTTCATTATCCTTCTAAGTAAAATCAACCAAAGTACTCTATTTGCCTACATATCTTGAAATTAAAAAAAATTAATATCCTACATTCATATCAGATGATTCCTCCCTAGTTTTTTTTTAAGAGTGGCATGCTGGATTTACTTCTATTAATGAGCCCAACCATTCACAAACGACAGAAGCAAGGTCTTCTCTCATTTTGCACATTGCTAGTGACTTATTGCCATATGATAACTAACAAGTCTCTCTTCCTACAATCAAATGGTCAAAACATTTATTAAATAATTGCTTTGGCTTTAATTGGACTTTATACTCCAAAAACACTTGTGGAATGTCTGAGCTATACTAACTGAAGATGCAAGGGAAAAGTATACATGACTCTTGAATATTCCAGTGCTGTTTCAATCTGCCAGTCCTTTGGAGTAAATGCTTTATTAAAGAGTGCTATTATTATTACTTCCAACTCATCAGCTTGCTTTCACAAAGAAGTGCAGACAGACAACTGGATGGTCCTCAAAGTCTTACAAAGATACAGAGAGGGGGAAAAGGTTTTAGTTATAAGTTTGGTGAATGCACTGGAATAGATTATTTATGTGTTTCGGAGCTTGACTGCACTCTGATAATTAGCCTTTCAATATTGGATGCTTTCAGGTTCTTGATGTGTACTAGACATTTCAGAAATGAATTGTACAGGAAAAATTCAATAAAATGCAGAAGATAGAGAAAATAAATTTAAATAAAATAAACAAACTTACGTGGAAGTTTCCCCAACTTATATTCTCTTCACTAGTGAGAAAGCAACAACAAAAAAATCACTCCAAGACAGAGAAGTGAAAATTAGAAAAAGCAAAAATTAAATGGAAATGAAAAATGTTTGCCAAGGGGAAGTGCACTTCAGATAAAAAATAAACAAAATTCTCTTTGCATTTATGTACTCATAATTTTTTCACCGGGTACATTTGCACAGTTGGAATTAGAAAAAAAAAATTTTTTAAAAAGCAAATTTCCTACTAGCACATTTGTTAGAAGAGGAAAAAGAGGAAAAAAGCCCTGTAGGTCAAGTCTCATGGAGAGAATGCCAAATGTCTTTGTGTCCAGTTATTTATGGTTTCAGATAATTGTACAGAAAATATCAAATTTGCATAGTGTGATTATTGCTGATTATTTATCTCGCAGTCAAAATGTTTCAGTGGTTCCTAGGATGACAGATTGACAAGTCCTTAAAACTCATTCATTTTATGAAATTTGCATGTAATTAGGCAATAATGAAGGGATGTTTGTGGACAGAGGATTATACTACAATATGCTGGAAGCAATTCAAATGCTTGACAAAGTGTTAACATTATCTTCAGATTCAACCAAGCCTTAAATGCTTGGCTCAAAAGACAACTAAATGTATGAATTGGGTAAAGAAGATTTAGAAAATTATCAATGGACTAAATTACTTTTTTTTTTTCCACTTTTTAAAAACATTCACTCCTTGGACTTAACTATATTTCAGGGTATTTTTTAATTCAAACCAACCAGTCATGATCTAGGATTTGATTGATAAAAGCTTAGGAGAAAAGAGCAGTGTCACATGCCTACCAATCCTGCGTGTGAGTTGCCGCTTGCCCTGTAAGCCCTGTGACCTTGGAAGGTCATGCCTCAACCTTAGTCCTTGTGCACACTGTGCTGCATAGACTTGACAGGACAGTTTATTTCCTCAAGTCTGAGAAGCACTTCTTCTTCCTTCCTCCTGTAATGATTTTTAAAATCTGGATGTTTCTTGCAATTGAGGTTTTCATTTAAGGTAATAATGTTTCTTTTTTTTCTCCCAGGGAAAAAAAATGTTGTATATTTCAATTCATATTATCTTAAAATTAAAGAAATAGGGTATTTATAAAATGACAATCACAATACCAGATATAGAGCCACTTCTTAAAAAATGATACCTATTATTATGTGGTGTTTTTCCTGCTGAAATCCAGCACCGATACTCCTCCAGGTTGGGATGGACATTATAAAATCTGCATTTGAAAGTTATAGATTGTCTCTGATCTTCGCACAGAAATGTCTTTGCAAGTAATTGATGTATATTATGTAAAATGCTTCCTTTCAAAAGCAGACTACCTGAAGTATTGGGTTATTATAGTAATTTAAATCAATGAAAATCTTAACAAAGGTTTATGCACAGTTATAAGAGAAATAAAAGTTATTTCTTTTGACTGCTGGATTCATAGTTTATAACTCGATTTAAGAAGATAGGTTCTATTACTTTGTGATTCCACTAATCCTTTTTAATAGTGTTTGGTGGGTACTGGGAGTGGGAGAAGGCAATCACATTTCAGACACAAAATAATCAACTAAATCTCTGAGCACAGACCGTAGGAAGCCTTGAGCATTGCTCCAAGAAAGCATCAAGTTCAGACAGTGGACAGAAAGCAACCGCAGGTGTTCTCCTTCAGGATACCCACCCTAAAGACCACATAGGCTGAGAGCCTTCAGATTTTGAAATAGCTAAAAAGATGAGACTAATCAATTTTAAATTTTTGCATTTCCCACTGTTACTCATTAGTCAATCTAGGTGATTTTAGGCATTTTACTGCAATACTGAAATCTTACCAAAATACTAAACAGATTAATAAATCTCAGCCTTTGCTAAAGTCTTGGAAAGGCCTCTCCTTGAGAAAGTAGAATTCAAAATTGGGTAGTCACTGTTAACCAGCAGCTATAAAACATACCCACACTCAGTATCGTGTGTTTAACATTACAAGTCCAAGGTGGATTGGCAGCAGGGTTTGTTGGGTAGAGGCTCATGAACTCAGGGGCCATGGCCCATAACCTTGGGGGCCTCTGAGCCCTCCACCACATCTAAGACACCAGTCAGAACTCAAGGAAAAAAAAAGAGTTGGAGGATGTGAGGGAAGCACTTTTACAGTTTAGCCCCAGAAATGGGTACTGCAAGTCCTTCTGCATGACATGGATTGGCATCTTGTCACTCCTAGTAAGCCAGACACTGACTTCTCTCTGTGCCAAGAAGTAAAAAGAGAAGGAATTTGGGGTGCACACAGATTTGTGTCTGCTTCCAAAGCTTCCAGATATTGCTAATAGCTGACCATGGAGGCTGGATCATTCTGTCAACCAAGTGCTCTCCTTGAAGGAAACTGGTCAAAAGATTAGATGTTCCTGGCTTCTCTTACCCTGTTTTCTCTTGAAAGCACTCCAATTAGGTGTTTGCCACATATCAACAAAACTGTCTTTATCAAGGTCATCAGCAACCTCCACAGTAAATAAAATGTAGCTGTCATTCCTTACATCTCTCAGTGTTGGACCTACCAGCAGGATCTGATGCAGTTGACGGCTGTGAATCAAAATATTCAAGTGGCATTCACAGCAGGACTCTCTTCCTGTTTTGCTTCTATCTCACGGGCTGCTTCTTTTCAACTTTTGCTCGTTCCTTATTTTTTCCCCCAACTTCCAAAATTTAAAGTCTTCTTCATTCCAACTGCATTACTTTTCACCTTGTATATCTAGCTCAGGTCTCTTTAAAAAATTTTTTTATTTGTTCTAATTAGTTGTACATGACAGTAGAATGCATTTTTGCATTTTGATAAATCGTATGGAAATGGAGTGTGAGTTCTCATTTTTCTGATTGTACATATTATAGGATCACATCAGTCATGTAGTAATATATGTACATGAGGTAATAATGTCTGTTTCACTCTGCGATCATTTTCTACCCACATGCCCCTTCAATCCCTTCTATCTAAGATAAAGTAACTCTATTCCTCCCTCACGCCCCCACTTATTGTGAATTAGCATCCACATATCATAGAAAACATCCGGCCTTTGGCTTTTGGGGTTTGGCTTATTTCGCTCAGCATATTCTCCAACTCCATCCATTTACCAGCAAATGCCATAATTACATTCTTCTTTAAAGCTGAGTAATATTTCCTTGTATACATATGCCACATTTTCTTTATCCATTCATCTGTTGAAGATATATGAAAAAATGTTCAACATCTCTAGCAATTAGAGAAATGTAAATCAAAACTACTTGAAGATTTCATCTCACTCCAGTCAGAATGGCAATTATCAAGAATACAGGCGACAACAAATGTTGGTAAGGATGTGGAGAAAAGGTACACTCATACATTGCTGGTGGTAATGCAAACAGGTACAGTCATTATGGAAGGCAGTACGGAGATTCCTCAGAAAACTTGGAATGGAACCATCATTTGACCCAGCTATCCCACTCCTGGGGGGTGGCTATAGTAAAAGGACTTAAAATCAGCATACAACAGTGATGCAGCCACATCAAGGTTTATAGCAGCTCATTCACAATAGCTCAGCTCTCTTTCCTGAACACCAGTGTTGTTGTTTGGATGTGAGGTGTCCCCCAAAAGCTCATGTGTGAGACAATAAATAAAGATTCAGAGGAGAAATGACTGGATTATGAGAGCTTTAACTCAGTCCATTAATTGATCCCCTGATGGGATTAACTAAGTGGTAACTGAAGGCAGGTAGGGTGTTGCTGGAGGAGGTGGGTCATTGGTGGCATGGCTTTAGGGTATGTATTTTATACCTAGCATGTGAAGTGCTTCTGCTTCTTGATCATCATGTGAGCTGCGTCTCTGCCACACTCCCCTGCCATGATATTCTGCCTCACCTTGAACCCCAAAGAATGGAGAATGCTGTCTATGGTCTGAGATGTCTGAAACCATGAGCCCCCCTAAATCTTCCTCCTATAAAATTTTCTTGTCCGGTCGTTTAATCACAGCAGCAAAAAAAGGTGTCTAAAATATACAAGATACATATTCAATCATCTACTAAACTTCCCCTCTGGCATTTCTAGTAGATGTGTTAAATTCAACACATTCTAAACCAAATCCCATTTTACTTCCGCCAAACTCTTTATCCTTTATCAGTAGCAACATCGTCTTTACACCTGAACATTGCAAAAACAAACCAACCAAAAATGACTCCTTCTTTTGACTCCACAACTGTTTCTTCAGCCTATTTTTCAGGTTCTGCTATGAGACCATTTCCAGAATTTGACCTCTACCCTCACCCTTCCAAATTTTTCTCATTGTCCCAGGATAACTGCAAGAGCCCCAACTGCTCTTTCAGCTCGCATATTTCCTCAGTTTGGCCCAAGAATAATTCTGTGAGGGCTGGGGATATAGCTCACTTGGCAGAGTACTCACCACACAAGCACAAGGCCCTGGGTTCAATCCCCAGCATCACAAAAAAAATAAATAAATAAATAAATAAAAATTCTGTGAAAACTTAAGACAAATAGCTCTCTCATTTATTTAGCACATTGAATTAATTCCCATCTTCTTCTGATCAGAGGAGTTCAAAGTCCTTCTTCTTTGGGCCCCCATTATCTTCATCTATTTTCCATCTTGGTCCTTTGGTTACAGCTACGTGGACTTCCAAAGTCTCCTTCAAACATTTCAGAGATGGCATTTAGCACTTTGTGTTTCCTCTGCCTAACGTCATCCTTCCCAAAGTATCTTACAGCTCATTCTCTTACTTCCTGAGATCTCAATGGAAGACTTTTTCACAACTCTGTGTCATATGAAAAAGTCTACCACCTACACCTTACCACTGTATCTCCTTAGTCACATCATCCTTAAGTAGGTCCTCCCTTTCATTGGTTTATACAGCTCATTGTCCACTTTTTTAAACATGATGATTGTCTCTTGTGAATCTGTAGTGTCTGGAAGAATGTTTGGCATAGAATAGACACCCAATAGATATTTGTAGAAAGAATGAATGAATGAATTTCCCCAACTGGTCTCATGACCATCTTGAAAAAGAAATGAATAACAGCCTATCCCTAAATGAAGGCATTTCTAGAGGAAAAAAAAAATAGCATAAAAGTACTGAGAGCATTAATGGTGGTTCTTGTCAGCAAGGAAAATGTCAAAGTGCAGTGGACATTGACAGTATAATGTCAATGGGAAACCAAGAATAGGATCTATATCCCTCAAGTGGTAACTCCCCCACCACCTCAAAGCAATCGGGAAGAGCTTTTGTGGGATCCCTGGAGCATGGAATTGGCATGAGAATTGATCAAGTTGGTTTTGAAGTTGGGTCACGGAAAATAGGATATGCAAAAACAGTATAGTTTATTGTGCCTCACTCAGGAAAGCAGGATAGACTGACTGTCAAATCTGGTGCTGAGACCAGCAACCAAAATTGGAATCAGGCAAGGTAGTGTGAGAGAGAATGGAGAGGAGTAACCAATGTGCATTCCCATGTGATCTTTGAAGCAATGTGGATGTAACAGTGGTCCACTTTATGCTCTGAATGCAGCCCTTGCTGCTCTGCCCCTGCGACTTATTTTTTAAGTGGACATGTTTCTTTCTCTTCCTCTCTCCTGGCTCCTGCCTAATCTCTCCCCCTCCCTAATCTCACAGGAAACAGGATTACCTTTCTTCCCCATCCTAGGCAGAGTTATCATCCCTGAGCACACACCCACCATAGTAATACAGACTTTGGGGATGGTATGAGAAGATCTCAGAAATGACTATCTCCAAAATTAAGAAGTGAATTATAACTCCAGACAGAACAGGTGGAATGTAGCCTTGGAATCGTCTCTTTAAAAGTCCCCTTGTTCCTGCTGATGGGCAGAATCACAGACTCTGGGACAGGAGTCCACTGTGTCTCTCCTTTGCTAGCAAAGCAATAAACCTTCTTTTTCTTTTTTCTCCAAACTGTGTCCCCATTATTGGATTGGCATCAGGGACAAGGATCCAGCTTTCAGCAACATTGACAGCAAATTAAGGGAACACTTTCTAGGGCACCTGAGGTGTCTCCTATGAAGACACAAGGAGCTTTTAGAATGCTGATTCATTTAGACAGTGAGAAAGCCATATGCAAATCAGAGCAAAATCAATGTCCATTGTTGGGGAAATGACACTGGTAATACTCATCTCCTAGGCTGCTGGTGGGCCAGTAGAAACAGTAGTTTTCAAAAGAAAAATGTTAATATAAAAAGTGATTCAAAAGTTCCTACCTTTTGTGCAGGTCCATAAAAAAATTCCACGAGCTGGAATTTTTTCTAAGGAAAAGTAATTAAAAGAAAATAACTGCATTCTCTATTAATAGCTGTTGTAGCAGCAGTCTGTCAAAGTCATGCATCCGATACATCTAGAAGCTCATCACTAGAGTTATGCTGCCATTAACATGCTGCATTGCAAAACATGATCTAAAACAACAGTTGGCAAACTTTTTCTGTAAAGGGTCAGTTAGGAAATATTTTAAACTTTAAGGCCATAGGAGTCACTCATGGCATATAAATGAATGGCATAGTTGCTGTATACTTCTGAAGCCAGAATTGGGGACAGGCGGTTAGTGTAGAATAGAAAATCTAGTCAAATCGAGGCATGGAGGCCAGCAGGGTCTGGGAAGTTGGAGACTGCCCCTGGGAAATTGGCATGTCAGTGTCTCCAGCCCTTTTGATCACCACGGTTACCTGCTTAACTGCCCCTCCCAAAAAGCTGCAGGCAGGGAATTGCTAATTAATGTCCCCTTGGCCCCTACCTACCTGAATCCTCCCTGGGGCCCTTCCCGCTGCCATCTGCTGCTCACCCTTCTGCTACCAACCCCTGGGCCTAGTCAGTAGGCAGAAGGAGAGATAAAGGGTTGGGGAGAAGAAAAGAGACCCTCATCTATAAAAGATGTAGGGTGTGCTCACTTCTTGGGATTCTAGAACATCAGCCATGGCTCCCTTCTCCCTCCTGGGAGAAGTCTGTGTTACTACTTTTAAATAAAACCTGCTTAATATGCTGCCTTGGCGTGCTTCTCTGGCTTTACTTCAACACCCGAGGAAGCAGAACCCGTCACCGTAAACGGAGGTATCACTTCTTCTTAGGCTACTATGACAAATAGCACAGGCTGAGGATTTCTTGCAGATCTGCAGGTGGCCAGTCTATATCAAGGTATGGGTAGGAGTGGTTTCTTCTGAGAACTATCTCTGCATGCACATGGTGGCCTTCTTGTCCTGTCTTCATTTGGCATTTTCTCTCTGTGCACGCTCCCTAGTATCTCTTCCTCTTCTTACAAAAAAGCACTAGTCTTATTGGATTGGGGCCCCACCCTTATGACCTTATGCAACTTTAATTATCTCCTTTTTTAAGGAGATAATTATCTCAAAAACAGTCACACTGGGGGGTAAAGCTTCAAGTATGAATTTTAGGGGACATTCAGTCCATAACAACTGAATTCTAACAAAAGCTAATTTACAAAAGCCGGCAGAGGGTTGTATTCAGTTGGTGGGCCATTGTTTGCTGGACCCCCAACTCAGAATCTTAGTACCTGCAGCTTATGTGTGAATTGTATATTTATTTTAAAAGCACAACAGAGCATGGTATATACCCTGATTATAGCTATAAACTCTATGTACATATGTACCTGGGTGGATGATGTTTCTTTTCTTATTAATGCTGCTCAACTGGTAACAGAGTGTAGGAATGAGGAGGAGAAAAAGGAAGAAAATAGAGTGAGAGCAAGCATTTTTAATGCACTTTAAAAATTTTTTTAATTTAATTTTTCTACTTAGTTGTACATGATGGTAGAATTATGAATGTACTTTTTGTGGGCCAGGCATTCTGCTGAAAGCTGTGTAGTCAAACTTGTCAACTTTTCCCACCAGAGTGAGGCATTGCTTCCCATCATTTCACAGATGGGAAACAGAGGCTGAGTAAGTTAAGGAAATCACAGACCCGTCGAGGCCTCCAGACCCAGTTCTAAATCCACAAATGAGAGCCACTGCTGTCTCAGTTTCCTTGATGATACGTCATTTTTACAGTAAGAAAATAGGCTTATATAATTATACATTTTTGCAAATAGCATACATGGAATGCAGATTAGACCAGCACCTTATGTAGCTACCAACACAATACGGAAACTTTGTTTGGAGAAACAGTAGACTGAACCATATGATATTGACTTTCTTATAAGTCAAAAATCTTTAAATATGGGCAATTTCAATGATTCAATTGCATTTTCAACTCAAGAGTTGAGGTACATTTTGAATCTGGCCTGGGATGTGACTCAGGTGGGCCCACCTACTGAAGAGTTCTTCCAAGGTAAATGTCAAGGCCCGCCACAGCCTGGAGAGGCCCATCGAGCTGAACAAGCTACAAAGATTTCCATTTACTGGGCTGGAGTAGAGGAGGGTCTTCAAAAGTGTTTGCACATTCTTTGTGAGCAATGTGCTTCATGTTTGGGTGCAAAATATAAATAGGCTAAAAAATATTTGTTTATTATATTAGGAAATTTAGACCTTGTGAAAAAACACAGAATTTAACAACCCCAGAGACTGAAACTCTTTTATCCATTCACCTGGCTGCATTTGGAGACTAGCATGGCTCACTTCCTCCTTGGCTCTGCCTCTCTAGGGAGTTTGAACTTCTGGTGGAAAGGACTCTTCTCACTGCAAGGGAATCCACTGGTCTTTGAATCATTGGGTTCTTGACATCAGAGCTGAGGGGTTTGGTTAATGCCAAGTTTAATGTTCTCTGGTCTGAAATCACTATGTGTCAATCACCAGAAATTTTGTAGACAGTCATGTCCCCATTCACCAAATGTTAAATGTTCCAGAAACGACTAACCAATGGAAAAACTATTAGCCAGAGAATCTCTTAACCAGGATTCACAGTGAGAACTAGCAGAGAAAATGTTGCATGGTCTGTCTGAAAACTAAAGATCAAGTGTGATCACATTTGGGGGTGCTCAGGAATCCATCATCGATAAAGGCACCTTCTCACAGTTGTGCTTCCTGGGGCCAGGATGGGCATGGTCTCAGTCCAAATGTGAGGAGTTAAAACAGGCAAAGAGCCCAGTATGTCCTAGCAGATGAACCCTCCTAATTGCTAGCACATAAAAGCTGAATGCTAGGATTTTGAAAAAGGTATTGGAAACACCTGCAGACCAAAACGCACCCATACCAGAGTTGGACATTTCACAAAATTGCCAGATTCCAGCTGCCTATCTGTGACCCTGAAGTAGAGTGACTTCCAAGGAACTTCTCCATGGCAGACTTCTGTTTTAGCCTTCCAAAGGAAAACACAAGGTTTGATATCACCCCAGAACACAGTGTGTAATCAATAAGCCTTTTCTCCATCAGGTTTTCCTAATATTCAGTCCCATGGAAGGTGGGAAAATTAAATAGCATGGCCAACAATTAAGGCAGCACAACTCGGGAAGCCTCAGGCCAACTCCTTTGCACAAACCAGACACCTGATGTAGCCCATGTTGAATAGAGTCAGCATCATCTGGTGTTTGTTTTGATGGATCTTTAATTAATGCATTAAAAATTACTAGTCCCAGACATGTGAAATGAGGCCACGAAACTTCCCAGTGTCACCAAGAAATGTGAGTGGCACTCTTCTCTACCTCTCTCTCTTCTTCTTAGCCTTTCCCAGCTGATTTCCCCCCCTGTCAAAAGTATCCTTAACATTCATTCAAGCCAGAAGTTGCCATTCCATATAGTCAAAGTGGAGGCGTGAGAGGTGTTGGGTTTATTATATCCCACCCTCTCTGGGGTTTGATTGCCTCATGACTCAAAATTGTTCTACCCACCAATGTCATCGACCTCCACGTCTCAAAACCCTGACTCACTTCCACAGACATTCCTCATCTTTTTCCTTGCAAAAATGAAGCTCCCAGCATCTCCAAGTACAGACCACATCCCCTATCAAGTTATATACTTAAAACTTTTCATTGAAGTGGTGAGAGGAAGAGTAAGGCTTGACTATATGGTGTCACTTATTCTCCAATCAAAACACTTAGAGACAGGACTCTCATCCACCTCATGCACCAATTCTTTTGGGGGCCATTACCATGCTCCTGCCCTTCATAGAATAGTCTCCAAATCTTCACCTTGCTAGGGGACTGCTCATGGATTAATAAAAAAAACTAATGAGTCTATTAATAATTTCTCTGTTTCCATCATAGCTCTTTCAACTGTAAAGTTTGACTCCAAAATCCCCAGTGAGTGTGATATGTCCATATTCAACTCCCTGAAATCTGTGAATGTCACTAACATGGGAAAAAGTATTTCTGACGGTCTTGGATTATCGAAGAGGACCCTATTTCCAGTGATGTGTCCTTAGAAGAAACAGAAGAGGTGAAGACACAGAGAAGGTGATACAACCAGAGAGGCAGAGACTGGTGGGATGTGGCCATGAGCCAAGGAAGCTAAGGACTTCTAACAGACACCAGGAGACTGAAGGCAAGTGAGCCTTCTCTCCCAGTGCCTCCCAAGGGAGCTTGGCCCTGCTGAAAACTTGAGTTCAGACTTCTGGCCTCCAGAACTCCGACCCAAGGAATATCTGCTGCTTTAAGTCATCTAGTTTGTGGAAATTTATTACAGACAAAGATAGAAATGTACCCGCTCTTTCAAATCCTTTTTGGAATTGAAACTTTATTACTAACTCCATACTAGATAAGAGAAAGTCTCCTGCAATTTATAAGGTGATATGCAATATGTTTTCTCTAAAGAGGAATCACATCTGACTAATTCATTCAACAAATATTTACCCATTTGACAAATATTTATTGATGCGTGCTCTCTTCCAATCCTTTTCCTCTGGGATCTTACATTTTTTAATCTTACCAGAATTATTTCCTGGGGGCAGGAAGTGCTTATAAATAAGCAATTGGATGAGAGGTACCTGGTGGCCCTATCGGCAGTGAGATTTTTCAATGTCCTGCAAAACTTCTGTGCGTGAAAAATAATCAAAGTAGAGATAGATTGTGCTTGGTTTGCAGATGAGTAACCAGCTCAAAAAAAGGAATTCAAAAGCGCAAATGGAATCAAAAAGGAATCTAAAGGCAGGAATTAAAGAAGTAGATGTGAACAAGTATTCTTCGCAGCGGGAAGGTGTAAAGTAAAAATTATCCAAGGATGATTCTGTATTTGAAACGATGAGTATGTAATGACATCTATAAGTTGCTGCTAATCTCCTCCAACTAGTGAGATGCTAGATTGTTATAGTGGAGACCCCAGGAGAAATGACCAAGGAACTTGAGTATCAGAAAGGACAGAAGAGCCTGATCCAAAATCCACTCTGATGCATAATCAATGAGGTAATCCGAAACAAGAAATAGAAACGTAACTAAACCTTAATACAACTCTGGGGGATTTGTGTTGCCACAAGCGGGTTTAGATTGGCCTCTCTGTGGTCCAGACAACGCTCATGGAGAAAAGATCCAAAGGCACAGAGATGGACTTCAATAAGATAGTGCTGTGTGCAGAGATGGAAAACACAGCCTGGGTGGAGAAGCTTGGATCCAGGGAAAGGAGAAGGGCGATCATCACTGATTATTCTATGAAATTCTAGATAGAATTTAAAGGCTGCCTTTGAAGTTCATTCTACGTGGTGTGCTGTGTGTATGTATATAAATAGCAGATGTTTCATGTATGTCTATTGGTTGATTATTAATTGAAAAAATACCACAGAGCAAGCAAAAGATGAGCTGCTTCATCAAGCTGATAATATATTTAAGAAACTTGTTAATCATAGACATCACTCAGACTGACCACAGAAACAGCCTCAAGAGGGGACCCCATTGAAGAAAGCCGTGTCGGTTCTTGCAGGAAGCAGTCAGGGGAAGGAATTGAAAGGGGATGGTGATGGGGAAATTCGATGCTGACATTGGAAGATTGCACTCGAAACAATTTTTTAAAAACACTTATTTTAATAGTTCTGTGGTTTGATTTATACAGACTCTCTTGTAGCTTGCTTAAAACCACTTTAGTAAACTTTAAAAATTCTCTTAACATGTAAGTTTTCATGTAAGTTAATATTTTTAAATATAAAATGTATACAGTGGAAATCTCTCTTCCATCTCTTCCCCAGCCAAAATGTATATATACATATATATATATATGCTCATAATTTCTTCTTCTCTATAAAACAAACAGGATGTTCTGCATACTTCAGGGTACCCTGATTATTTCCATTGAAGATCTTTCTGCATTTGTGTATAAAGATGGTTTTCACTATTTTTTAAAATTCTATGGTATCCTATTGTAGGGACACGGCGTTATTTACTCAGCAAGACCCTGGTGATGAACATGAAGTTATTCTAAACTTCTCCTTTTTTGTAAACCGTGTTGCATTGAATAAATGCTCCTGTGTGAGTTTATCTATTGGGATGAAAATTTCTAAAGGGGAAATTACCAAATCCAAAAACATGTAAATTTTTAATTTCAAGAATGGCAGCCAATTGCCGTCCATGGCAGTGTTGCCAATTTATACCAATGTGATGGCATGTGGGTTATTTTTTTTTTTTTCCTAAGCAATTACTTTCCCACCAGTCTAGCACTAAATCCTGTTATGTTCCTGTGGGGATGACAAATTCCCAAAGGTGTTGCTCACTGCACCACATTCAAAGAAAATGGCAGGACTCCATGAGACAGGCTACTCGGGGTTGGTGGACGTTCGTCCACGTCATTAGCATCTACTGTGTGCTCCTGAAAGGAAGTGTCATTTCCCTTGACCTTGTTTGATAAGACTCCTGGCCGAGATCCGGGCGTGAGTGCTGCTTGAGGAATATTATTTGATGTTGATGATAATGATAAATGGCATTTTAATTTACTGAAAGAGCAATTCAAGTTTCAGAAATCTTAGAGTCTCACTTACAATAATCCCCCACAACAACAGCTTACCCTGGATACCCTTTTCATAGGTGGCTCATATAAATACTTTTAATGTAACCGTTGTGTTTAAATAGTATTAACTTGATACTAGGTACGTATTTTTATAACCCTCAATTTCCTCTGGTTTCTTCGGAAGGAAAACATAGATTTGCATTTGATAAAATATTTCATCCTCTATTTCCTTTGCTCTCTCTGAAACACAAAGTATATTAATAAAACCCAAACTGTCTGTTAAAAATAAGAATGAATGGGGTCCCCCAAAGTGATTTATCTCTATCACTTGAGCAGCTCATACATCATGTGCGGTTACGATGGCAGCCACAGATACCAAGATAATATTGTGTGAGATGATTTCTGACATACAGAGCAATCCACAGGCGCCTACAAGTGAAATTTTATATCAGGTCCTAATAATTCATATAATCATGAAAACATTTTTTCTAAGATCTCGTAGCTCAAGTCTGGGCTGCAGAGGAGGTTGATCATGCACCTCAAGACCTCTTGCTGTGTCCTCAGAGTCACAGCAGGTCATCTCCCACATTGAAAAGCCATGTAACTGTGTGGAGAGGGAACCGCTGACGACTGAGACAAATTCAAAATCATAATACTTACATGCGTGGAAATAGAGGGGAGGCAGCCAACTCCAGCAATCGGTGGTAAAACAAATCAGAAAAAGTGAATTCGGTTTCAAATGACTTGTGTCTCATGAACCCTGCCTCAGTCCAGGACACAGACAGTCAGATCTAGTGCTAAAGTAGGGCAGTTTGGAGAGATTTCTTTATGGGCCTTTTTTGAAAAAGTCCAAACTGAAGGAAAGAGATAAATTAAATTCGACTCAGAGTATCTCTGACGGAAGCAAGAAAGAAGCGAGAGGTTGCAAAAGGTATGCATGTGAGAGAAGCCATGATGCAGCAAAGCAAAGCAGAGCTAGGAAAGCCAGACTCGGGGAAAAGAAGGAAGGAGGCATCAGGGATATGCCGCGGTAGGATGCGGGGCAGAACGTGCAGCATCTAAATATTAAGATTTACAATTCAAATAGATATTTTAAAAGAAATAGAGTCGAAGCACATGTGCATCTAAATGAAATA
>JAJEJO010000907.1:810135-854990 GCA_020662805.1 Glaucomys volans
TTTCTGTGTTTTGTTTTGTTTTGCTTTTAAGAATAATAGTTGGCGAGAAATTGTGTAAGAAGCCTTTGTCAAGCTAGAAGGATAAACCGTGTCAGGTGTTTCATGGGATTGAGAGATGATCTCCAATCCCTTTTTATTCTTGTTTATCTTAATGTTTTTGAATAATCCTTAAGATAATCATGAAGTTATTAACTCAGCTATTTAAACACAGTGCACAAGAGTGACATTCAAATCTAAAACCTACTTTAAAAGAATCACAAGGCAGAAAGTGACCTTGGCTTCCTTTGAATCCAAGTCAGTGTTTAAACTCTGCCAGAGTAGCTTAACCTCATTCTGAAGATCTCCAGGAAATGAAATGATTCTGTTTCCCAGAGAAACCTACTCAAATATGTCACACCTTCCCTTAGGGAGGCAAGATGTCCAAATTAAACTTTAACACAAATACTGAGTGTTTATTCTTTAGCGACAATCTCATTTATTATAAGGTGACATCAGTGTAGCGATCTGGGAAACTGAGGCCACACAGGAGCCATGATCTGAGCATGAGTCATTGCTCACTGAGGTCAAAGTAACTCGTTTCTAGTTCTGAGTCACTTATATGAACCAGACCCTCCCAGAGATGTGGGTTCTGAGTCACTTATATGAACCGGACCCTCCCAGAGATGTGGGAAGAAAGGTCATTCACAAGCTGTCCAAGTGAATTACCAGCTCATAACGGTTCCATTCATATGAAAGTCCCTTTATTAGTATGAGAAGCAGACTTAATATCAAGGCTGGCTATTGGACACTCTTGAGGTTTTCATAGAAGAGCATAGACTGAAAGCTCCACCAGGAGATAGGAAATGGGGTCTGATGTTTTTAAGAACTAGAGTGTGCCTGGCACATTGAATGGACAGAATTGTTCAAAACAACCTTTATCCCAGGAAGTGATGCAGAAGCTCTATTCAGGAAGTCACACGGATTCTTCAGAACCATTCTTTTGATTTCACAATGATTCCCCTCAAATAGTATTAATGCTCTTAATAACTGTTCAAACTGTGTGGTAAAGAAGGTATGAAAAGGTGTTCAATATCGTGCAATATCGTGTCATTAGAGAATTACAAACTGAATTCCTATTAGAATTATTACAACTCAAAACACAGACATCGCTGAGCAAGGTAACACGCACACCCCCAGCAAGTCAGGAGGCTGAGGCAGGAGGATCTCAAGTTCAAAGACAGACTCAGCAACTTAGTGAGGCCCTAAGCAACTGAGCGAGGCCCTAAGCAACTGAGCAAGACCCTGTCTCAAAATAAAAAAATAAAAAGCCGGGGATGGGGCTCAGTGGTGAAGCGCCCCTAGTTTCAAACTGCAGTACCAAAACACAAACAAAAAATCCCACAGCACCCAACACTAGTGAAGATGTGTAGCAGGGGGAAATACCACTCGTTGCTGCTGCAAATGCAAAATGCTACGATCCCTTTGGAAGACTGTTCGGCACTTTCTTCCAAAACTAGAAACACTCTCATCACCTTCCTTGGTATTTACCCAAATGAGGTGAAAATAGAAGTCCACACAAAAACCTGCACATGGATGTTTATAGAAGTTTTGCTAAAAGTTAAAAACAAACGAGTGGCCCTTCAGAAATTGAAGGAATAAATCAACCGTAGACTATCCATATAGTGAATTGTTATTCAATGCTAAAAAACAAAACAAAAACAAGTGACACAATCACTTCATGAAAAGAGATGGAGGAAATTTGCATGCATACTACTAAGTGATAAAGTCAATCTGAAAAAATGCATTTTGCATGATTCCAACTGTTTGACACACTGATAAAGGCAAATCAAGAGTCAGTAATGAGATCAATGGTTACCAGGGTTTTTGTGGAATAGAAAGATAAATATGTGGATCATGGGATTTTTCAGGCAGTGAAATTGCTTTGTATAATACTACAGGGATAAACAACATGGTACTCTACAATTGTTAAAACCCGAAGAACTCTACAATATGAAGAGTGAGTCCTAGTGTCATCTATGGACTTTCATCAATAGCAATATGTCAAAGTGGGTTTATTAGCTATAACAACGCTTCCACACCAATGCAAGACATTAATGTGAAGGAAAATTGAATTTGGGAGTGGTGGACAATCTGGGAACTCTGTACTTTCTGTTAAACTTTTCTGTATAGCTAGAAGTGCTCTGAAAAAATAAAATGTAATTACTTTCTAAATAAATACTTAAGGAAAAGAAAAAAAACTATAATGTCACATGTCTGAATCATTGATGTGTAAGGTAAGAATTCCTTATTACTATCTTTTCACCCATGTATCTGTATTTCTCTCAGTGTGGATAGGGTCCCTTTATCACCTGTTACAACGTTCTCAGTAAAAAGTCACATTATGCAAAATACACAGGCACCAAAACATTACATGGAACCCCAGTAGTGTGTAAAATATTTAGTTTTATGTAAACGTTAAACAAGTAAGTAGATAAAAACAAAAAACAACATCAACTGCAAAGAGTGTTGGCATCTCCTTAGAGCATATTTCTGGAAAGACGGGCCCACGCAACTTGGTATTTTCGAGTGACTCGGTATTGATCGTGAACTCTGCAATCCCGGGCCAAAAAAATAATTCTGCTGCTACTAAAGGTTTACATGTCAGGAGTTACCGTTGCAATGTGAGTTGATGAACAAATTATGCTAAGTAATAGCATAAAAGGTGCATGCGTTCACTCATGTTTACAACACAAATCCTTCCTTTTGAATTAAGTTCTTTATACGAGGGAACTAAGATGGAAGATTACGTAAGGTTAGACAAATTAGGCTTCTTTCATTAAAACAATTGCAAATAACACCCAGAAGTAAAGTGGATTGGGGATCTTGATATGAAGGTGACCTATTAAGATGACTTTTATGCCTTTTCTATCAGTTTGATGGAAGAAGTAACCCCCAGCAGAGTGATGTTAGCAAGAGAGCAACATAGAAGATTCTATTCTTCTTTCTGCTTCAAAGAGAAACAATTTGGCAGTTGTCTAAGAAGGAAAATAACTCTGGAAAAGCTCAGAAGTCTTCTTAAGAAGGTACAGCAATAGAGTGGAAGGAGAAACTCAAGAGTAATTGTGGAAATCAGGAAAGAATAACAGTTTCATTTTGCATGTATTATCCCATCCTCTGGGTCAGCCCTGCTCAACATGGAGAAGTCTCACTCTGTCTCACCAGTACCCTTTGCGAGAAAATGGAAAGTGGTGTGAGCAACCAGCTTCCTGAGTCTTTCAGGTCACCACTCCAAAAGCACAAATCAGTTTCATCCCACCCAGATCACTGAGGAGATGGGACTAGCTGAAACACATGATCACCCCTGGGAACAAAGAAAGGGAATGGAGGCTCTCAGTCTCAGCCATGGGACAGGAATCTCTGTAGTACCCACAGACCTGCTCTGTGCAGGACCACAACGTATGTTTCTTCCAAGAATCTCCACAACTTGGTGCTTCCTATTAACTCCACAGCTTTCCAAACTGTGGACCCTGCTGTGCTGCCTCTCGTGGATCCCTGTGACTGGCCACACTGAAGACCATAGAAGCTTTTCTGTTGAAAAGAACAGCCAGTACAACAATAAAGTTCTCCCTTGAAGCTTTCACAACCAGGGTCCTGGCAGATTTTTACAATTGCAGTATCCACTTATTTAAGTTCCACCAATCACCTTCCCCCAACTCTGGAACAGCCCCAGCTCCTACTCTTCTGGGCATTCTCATTTCCATCATGGTGCCTGCACCCACAGCTGCCCCCTGCTGCTGGATGAGCATGCATGCTTTCAGATGCACCCCTCAGCTGCCCTAACACACAGTGGCCACAGCCTTTGTCCACCAGCAGTCAGTCCTCGAAACAGCTTTTACATTCTCCCATCCCCTACCTACCCAGACATTGCCTCTAGCCATGGCTTCACCGTAATACAGAAGCCTCCAAGTGACCCATTCTACCACACACATGCCGGAAGCCACTTTACAGCTGAGCTTGTGCATGCTCACCAGCTCTTGACCTCACTGCTTTTTGCCCTGGCCCCTTTCCAATGAACCAAGAGGCACTCCTGAGGGCACCACAGTTCTCACATCCATAAACCTCCTATAGCTTTTGTCACGGCAGACCACATAGTTGCTAATGTCATGAACTCCATCTGCCTGAGTCAGTGACACTTTGTCCCTCTGGACCTTGTCCTGCAGGTTAAAGTCCTTCCCTATCAAAGCTGGTCTATATGATCTGGAAGATACGATGAGTCTTTGAAATACAAAGATATCTTCATGAGGCTGTGAGAGTCAAAAAAAAAAAAAATCAAGGAAGCATGATATCATCAAAGGAACATAGTAAACTTCTTGTAACCAAAAGAATTGGAGATCCATAAATTACTAAGACTTCAAAATATTAATTATAAAGAAACTCTGCATATAAAAATACAACACAAACAATGTGATGCTATAAAAAATAGAAGAGCAGGCAGACTCCTGAGACTTCTGCACCTGGTACATCGGCCCTGAGTGTTCCCATGGGACTTCCACTTGGGGGCAGCTGCCAGGAGGCCCAGCCCAGAGGCCCAGACATATCCCAGCCTGGTCCCAGCCCACAGTCTAGTATTACTAAAGACTAGTTGGTGAGGTATTGGAAACCTGCAGGGACACCACAAGTCTATGGGGGGGAGGCTGCAATACCTCAGATTCTCACAGATAGAGGGAAAGATACAAGAGCAACATGAAAAAACAGGGGAAGAAAGTGTCTCACACAAACCTAGATTCAACATCAACAGAATCCAATGATAGCAGGGCAGAAGAAATGTCAGAAAGGGAGTTCAGAGTATACATAATTAAAATGATCAGAGAAGCAAGCGATGTGATCAGAGAGCAAATGCAGGCAAGGAATGATTGCACCAATCAACAGTTAAAAGAATGGTTACAAGAAGCTAAAGATCATTTCAATAAAGAGATAGAGGTTCTGAAAACAAACAAACAAACAAAACTCCTTGGAATGAAGGAAACAATAAATCAAATTGAAAACTCAATAGACAGCATAACCAACAGGCTAGATCACCTGGAAGACAGAACCTCAGACATTGAAGACAAAATATTGAATCTTGAAAACAAAGTTGACCAAACAGAGAAGATGGTAAGAATTCATGAACAAAGCCTACAAGAATTATGGGATATCATGAAAAAAACAAATTTGAGAGTTATTGGGATTGAGGAAGGCACAGAGATACAAACCAAAGGAATGAATAATCTATTCAATGAAATAATACCAGAAAATTTCCCACATCTGAAGAACAAAATGGAAAATCAAATACAAGAGGCTTACAAGACACCAAATGTACAAAACTACAACAGGTCAACACCATGGCACATTATAATGAAAGTACCTAACATACAAAATAAAGATAGAATTTTAAAGTCTGCAAGAGAAAAAAATCAGATTACATTTGGGGGAAATCAATACGGTTATCAGCAGATTTCTCAACACAGACCCTAAAAGCAAGAAGGGCCTGGAACAACATATTTCAAGCTCTGAAAGAAAATGGTATGAAAAGAATGGAGGAAGTACAGATGGTGTAGAGGAAAATGGGATGGGAGGGGGTGGGGGAAGGAAAGATAGTAGACTGAGACAGACAGTATTAGTCTATGTATATGTAAGATTATATGAATTGTGTGAATCTACTTTGTGAAAAAAAGATATATTCCCTGCTGTATACTTATATCAAAATGGATTCTACTGTTTTGTAAAATTAAAAAGAACCAATAAAACAATTAGTTATAGAAAAAAAAAAGAAAATGGATGCCAACCAAGAATTTTATACCTAGCAAAACTTACCTTCAGATTTGAAGATGAAATAAAATCCTTCCATGATAAACAAAAGCTAAAAGAATTTACAAATAGAAAGCCAGCACTACAGAATATTGTAAACAAACAATTCCATGAGGAAGAAATTAAAAACAACAATGTAAATCAGCATAGGGAGGAACTACCCTAAAGGAATAACCAAATAAAGGAGAAACCAAGTCAAGTTAAAAACCAAAAATAAGCCAAAATGACTGGGAATACAAATCATATCTCAATAATAACCCTGAATGTTAATGACCTGAACTCATCAATCAAAAGACATAGACTGGTAGATTGGATTAAAAAGAAAGACCAACAAAACACTGCCTCCAAGAGACGCATCTCATAGAAAAAGATACCCACACACTAAAGGTGAAAGAATGAGAAAAAATATACCACATGCACAGACTCAATAAAGAAGCAAGGGTTTTCAACCTCATATCAGACTTCAAGCCAAAATTAATTAGAAGGGATAAAGAAGGATATTTCATACTGCTTAAGGGAAGCATAAATCAGCAAGACATAACAATCATAAATATTTATGCCCCCAAAAATGGCACATCCATGTACATCAATCAAATCCTTCTTTTTTTTTTTTTTTTTTTTTTTGCGGTGCTGGGTGTTCAACCCAGAGCCTTGTGCTTACAAGGCAAGCACTCTACCAACTGAGCTATATTCCCAGCCCCAATCAAATCCTTTTTAATTCCAGGAGCCAAATAGACCAAAACACAATAATACTGGGTGACTTTACACACCTCTCTTACCATTGGATGATCTTCCAAGCAAAAATTGAACAAAGAAACCATAGAACTCAATAACACAATTGCCAACTTAGACTTAACAGACATATATAAAATATTCCATCCATCAATAAGCAAATTCACTTTCTTCTCAACAGCTCAGGGATCTTTCTCTAAAATAGACCATATGTTATGCCATAAAGCTACTCTTAGCAAATACAAAAAGATAGAGATACTACCTTGTATTCTATCAGACCATAATGGAATGAAATTAGAAATCAATGATAAAATAAAAAACAGAAGCTACTCCAATACCTAGAGATTAAATAATATGCTATTGAATGATGCATGGATAACAGAAGACATTAGGGGTGAAATAAATAAATTTTGGAGGTCATTGAGAACCAGGGACCCTGCATCTAATAGAAGAAAAAGTAGGTGCAAATCATCATGTTGGTTTACAACCAGATTTCCTTAACATGACTCCCAAAGCACAAGAAATAAAAGCAGGAATCAATAATTGGGATAGGTTCAAACTAAAAAGCTTTTTCTCAGCAAAGGAAACAAACAGCAATGTGAAGAGAGACCCTACAGAGTGGGAGAAAATCTTTGCCACACACTTCAGATAGAGCACTCATTTCTGGAATCTACAAAGTACTCAAAAATCTTTACACCAAGAATACTAATAACCCAACCAGTACATAGGCCAAGGAAATGAACAGACACTTTACAGAAGAAGATCTACAAGCCATCAACAGATATATGAAAAATGTTCAACATTTCTAGTAATAAGAGAAATGCAAATCAGAACCACCTTAAGATTTCATCTCACCCCAATTAGAATGTTTATTACCAAGAATACTAGCAACAACAGGTGTTGGAGAGGATATGGGGAAAAAGGCACACTCATACATTGTTGGTGGGGTTGCAAATTAACGCAGCCCCTCTGGAAAGTGGTGTGGAGATTCCTCAGAAAACTAGGAATGGATCCACCATTTGACCCAGCTATCCCACTCCTTGGCCTATACCCAAAGGACTTAAAATCAGCATACTATAGTGATGCAGCCACATCAATATTCATAGCTGCTCAATTCACAATAGCTAGATTGTGGAACCAACCTAGATGCTCTTCAATAGATGAATGGATAAAGAAACTTTGGTATATATGCACAATGGAATATTACTCAGCCATAAAGAAGAATAAAATTATGGTACTTGCAGGTAAATGAATGGAGTTGGAGATGGTCATGCTGAGTGAAATTAGCCAAATCCAAACAACCAAAGGCCGAATGATCTCTCTGATAAGTGAATGATGATACATTATGTGGGTGGGAGGGAGGCAAGAATGGAGGAAGGATGGATTGCATAGGACAAATAGGGGGTGGGATCAGGGAGGGGGGTAAGAATAATAACAGAATGAGACAAACATCATTACCCTATGTACATGTATGATTACACAGATGGTGTGACTCTACTTTGTGTACAAGCAGAGAAAAAACAGCTGTGCTCCATTTGTGTTCAATGAATCAAAATAAATTAATTAATAAAAAAGAAAAAAAATAATAGAAGAACAAAATGAGAAACTGAACAAGGAGATATGAAACCAAAAGTTTAGAGGTGAAGAATATGGTAACTGAATTAGAAAATGAAATAGAGATTATCCATCACAGACTAGATCAAGGAGAAGCCAGAATAGGCAAGCTTGAAGACAGATTGTATGAATGCATCTAGTATTTTTTTTTTCAGAGAAAAGAGCAAAATGTGATGAAGAAAGCCTACATGATATATAGGACAATGTCAAGAAAACTAATATGAACATACCAGAATTTTCAGAACAGAGAGGAGACTGAAAGACTAATTGAAGAAAAATAATGACTGAACATGCAAGAGGTTCTTGAGTCAATCTCCAGCACCAGTTCAATACCCATTACTGAAAAAATATTTTTTCAAAACATGCCCCAATTTGGAGAAAAATGGGAGTTTCTAGGTACATGAAGTCAAAATTTCTCCAATAAAATTTAATCAAAGATTTCACCAAAAATAATAAAATTGAATTGTCTAATATCAAAGGCAAATGCAGAATTTTGAAGGAATGAGGAAAAAAAGTATGTCACATACAAGGGAAGAATAATTAGGCTATTAGTAGATTTTTCAGCAGGAACTTTGTAGGACAGAAGAGAAGGAGATGACATACTTGAAGTACTGAAAGTAAAGAAATGATAGTCAAAAATACCTTAGAGTATAACCTTCAGAAGCAAGAGGGAAAAAGTTAAGATTTTTTTTCTAGACAAGGAAAAGCTGAAGGTGTTCATAACCACAAGACCTCCTATATAAGACATAGTAAAGGGATATCTTAAAGCAGAAATGTAAAACAGTTAATTCAGAAGATGAAAACATATAAAAGTAGAAAACTCACTGCTGAGTTTAAATATATCAAAAAATTCAGGAAATTTTAATACTATAAAGGCAGTGTATAAATCAATTATGGCTCATATAAAAAGTGAAAAATTTAACTAGATACAATAATTCATTAAGAATACATAGCATAAAAACTCATACATTGTGACATTGAAAACAAAATGTGGAGCAGAAGAGTATGAGTTCAGAAATTTTGCATGAGATTGAACTTATTCAATAGCTTATTGTTAATAACTTTAAGTCATATGTTGTAACAACGAGATGTTTTATGTGTGCCTCATGGTAACCATAAGGAAAAAAACAATAGGATATACACGTAGGATGAAGAGAAATTTATCAAAAATACTAGTAAAAACTATCAAATCCCAAAGGTAAGACATAGAGATAAATCCCAAGGGTAAACAGAAACAAAGGATAAACAAAACAACCAGAAGAAAATTTACAAAACAGCGGTTGTAAGTTCTCATCTAGTAAATATTATTTTAAATGTAAATGGGTAAATTTTTTAATCAAAAGTTATAGAGGCATGTTATGGTTTAGATGTGAGATGTTTCCCAAAAGCTCATGTGGGAGACAATGAAAGAAAGTTGGGAGATGGAATGATTGGGTTATAAGAACCTTAACCCAATCAGTGAGTTAATGCCCTGCTAAGGATTAACTGGGTAGTGAGTGAATGCAGGTAAGGTGTGGCTGGAAGAGGTAGGTCATTAGGGCTGTGCCTCTGGGTATATTCATATTGTCCCTGGAAAGTGGAGTCTCTGTTTCCTGGTGTGATGTCTTGAGCTGCGTTCCTCCACCACACTCTTCCCCTGTGATGTCCTGCCTTCCTTCAGACCCTGAAGAATGCAGTCGGCATCTATGGACTGAGACCTCTGAACCCATGAGGCCAAATAAATTTTCCTCCCACAAAATTCTTCTTATCAGTCCTTTTGGTCACAACAATGAAAAAACTGATTAAAATAAGGGGTGAATGGATGAAAAAGAAAAGCAGAACCCAAATATATGTTGTCTATCAAACACTCATTTCAGCTTTTGGACAGGTTTTGACTAAAAGTAAAAAAAAAAAAACAGAAAAATGGTATTTCATACAAATAGAAACTATAAGAGAGCAGGAATTCCTACAATGAAACCAACAAAAAATATACTTTACATCAAAACTGTAAAAAAGGCAAATAATGTTATTACATAATAATGTTATTACATAATGCCTCAAGAAGAAATTCCAATTATAAATGTATATGCACCCAACATTGTATCACCAAATATATAAAGCAATTATTAAATGATATGAAGGAGAGAGAGACTTCAATGAAATAGTAATAGAATATTATCCAACTTTCAAAAATGGATAGATCACTTAGAAAGAAAATTGATAAGGAAACACTGGACTGGAACTACACTAGATAATTGCACTTGTAAATTTTATACCACTCCATACAGTGGCAACAGAATATGCATTCTTCTCAAGCGCACATGTAACATTCTGCAGGATAGATCATATGTTACTTCACAAAAAATGCTTAACAAATTCAAGAATATCGTGAGCATATTAGGTATCATTTCAAATCACAATGGTAGGCAACCAGAAACCAATAATAAGAGGAATTTAGGAAAATTCACAAGGATGAAGAAATTAAATAATAAATTCCGGAACTGCAAATAAGCCAAAGAAGAAAAAAATAAAAGGAAATAAAATATATCTTGAGATATATTTTGAAAATGAAAGCACATGTCAAAAACTAAAGGAGGCAGAAAAGCAGTTTTAAGAGGGAAGTTTGTACCGATAAATGCCGACATTAAATGAGACAGACATCACTACCCTATGTACATGTATGATTAACAAGAATGATATAAATACATATCATGCACAACCACAGAAATGAAAATATGTACCCCATATGTGTACAATGAATCGAAATGAAGTCTATAAAAATAAAAAAATAATCAAATAAATCAATAAAGTTATTAGTAATTTTAAAAGTATGGTATTGGCATAAGAACAAACATAGACCAGTGGAACAGAATAGACAGCATACATATGTAGTCAGGTGATCTTCAATGTTATGACTGGGATGTGGTTTGAATATTTCCCCTTACACAGATATAGTTATAGAGAATGAATAAGTTGAGATATCTTTTGTATAGAATGAGAACTATGGTTAATAAAATTGTATTTTATGATAGAAATTTGATATTAGTAGTATTAGGTTTTAATGCTATCAAATTTAAAAATATTAGGTATAAAGAAATTCTATTATTTATATTTTCAAGAGTTGCTATAAAATGATGACCTTCTAAATTGTCTTTTCTTGACTTTGTTTTCCTATCTTTATACTTTTTCTTGACAGGTATTTAATGTAATATAATACAATGAAAAAAAGAAATATGAAGAATTCATCAAAAAAGAAAAAGGAACTTAGCAGTGTGAGAAACATTTAGTATCAAATATTTAAATATACCTATTTAAAATTTGTCAGAGTCAGAGAATGAGGGAAGCATAATTTCTGAATATTACAACCACTGAAATGAAGCCCTTCAATTTTCTACATTCACTACTATGAATAAAAAATTTCTGACAAAATGGTACCCCTATATTTGTCTCTTTTCTGTTACTATAATAAAGTACCTGGGGCATGATGATTTTATAAAGAAAAAGAGTTTCATTTATCTGATAGTTCTGGTCATTCAAGGGCATGATGCCAGTTATCAGCCTCACTTTGGTGAGATCCTTGTGGAGGATGACAGGAAGGACATGCAGAAGGGAAAAATCACTTCTTGACACAGGAAACCAAAGAAGACTGGAATTCTCAAATTACTTTCAATAGCATTCCCCCAATTCCCTGTGGTCTCCCACTAGTTCCCACCTCCCAAGGTGCCCTTCCCAGCACTACTATACTGAGGACCAAGCTCCCAAGACAAGAACCTTGGCAGTGGGTGTGGGAAGGGGCACACTTAAATTCTGTCCAAACCATAGTATTCCCAATATCCATTAAAAGAACACATTTTTATCAGCCAGCAAGAGCACCATGGTTAATGGTTGTATTTTAGTACCTTTTTTGCCTGGTTAGTGGATTTATTCACTTAACAAATATGCAGTATTAAATCCCTTGTACTATGGTTCAGGCAGAATTCTAGGAGACTGCAATATGTATGAAAGAATTTGAAAGCCATGTGATCCTAGGTCTGAGATTGCAGTTCTTGAATTTCCTGCTTCAATAATTTAGAATAAATTATTAATTTGGAATCATACTCAAATGTGTCCCTGCTCATAAACAAGATCCTACACATTTTAAGACTGTTCACCTCAGAGCCTCTTTTTAAAAATTTTTAGTGTTTTATAGACACCAAGAGATGGAAGAGAAAAAAATAAAATAAAATGAAAAAGGAAATAAAGTTTCACTTCACTGAGAGATGAATGCAGGAGTCATTTCCTTACAAATGATGTGTCACATTGGAAATACACTGATCTCCTGAGGGCTTACTCTGTGAGGCAGTACTTGAGGTCCCAGGGATAGAATAGTGAACAAAACGTCATCTGTGTCCCCACAGGTTCCCACTCTGAGTGGGAAACGGGATTCATCATGTAAAATTATGAATCTATAAATGAACAAAAGCTATGATCCACTGTATTGAAGAAATACGCTATACAAGGGACTGGTCCAGAAAGCTTCCTTGAAGAAGTGACATCGGAGCTAAGCTTTAGAGGATGATGAAGAGAGGAGGTGACGTATTTCAAGCAAAGAAAATAGCATTTGTGAAGGTCCTTGGAGTGTAACAGATCCTAGTAGCACAAGGAAGGCAGGTTTGCTTGGGAGGATGAAACAGAACGAAGAGGACTGAGCTCAGGATGGGAGTTCCATTTTAATGATTTACACAGTAAGTGACAATAGGCAAGGCAGGTAGAGTTGAAATGTGTGCTTAAGTATTTCTTGACTTTTCCTGGGGGAAATTTTATTCTTTATTTTCTTATGACCTGGAAGGTAGTGAATGTTTGTGCTAAAAATTCTCTCATTGATCTGTCATTTACTATAGCGATAACCAGTTTCTTCACAAATATGTAATAATTCCAGATTGATAGGAAGGAAATGATGATTGTCCAGTGAAGTCATCTTTAAAAGGTGTATATTTCCTGTCTGGGTGACAATCATGAAAGTTGATGAATTAGTTCAAAAACAATTATAACATATACTTGCCCATCATCTGCACACGTACTTACACACACATTAATTTTTTTTTTTTAATGGGGAACTATAACTTGAGAAAGTGGTTGATCCTTCCGGGTGAATTTGCTAGCACGGGAAAAGGGATTCATCCCAGTGTTCTCTCTTCAAAGAGAGGAGTCAGAGAGTAGAAGAGGAGGGAGATGAAGTGAGGTTCAGTGAACCTGGCTGGCCCAAACTCCAGAAGCCAGTAAACACAGGGTTTCCCTTCATATACAGGGCTCTTCCCAGTAGCCTCATGGCTCTTTTTTTTTTTTTTTTCCTTTTTATTCTTTTTGGCGGTGCTGGGGATCGAACCCAGGGCCTTGTGCTTGCGAGGCAAGCACTCTACCAACTGAGCCATATCCCCAGCCCCTCATGACTATCTTGTTCAGGCAAGCCTTTTCCCTAAAGAAAAAAATGAATTTATTGATAGGTAAACATGCAGGAGCTTCATTCATTGTATATTAACATGCGATTATGAATTTTTTCCATAGCAATTGGAAAGTAGCAAGTAGTTTCAAAAACACATTGGAAGCGGAGTCCACGTGGGTCACACAATTTCCATTGGGTCTTGTTAGTGTTGAAACTGCAAGTTCTTCACCCAGGTCTCCTTGAAGAATGATATAAAATACAGCTTTCATCCTAGCCTATAATTTTCTGTGTAATGGAGGTGCTTCTTTTGTCACATATCAAAAACAATACTTATTCAAAGAGATTCTGAGCACAGCCACATCATGATGTCATACCAGAGAGGTTCAACCTTGTCACCCAGATCCAATTTTGTTCCATTCCAGAAACTTCTTCACGAACACTGATAAAAGGTTTAACTGTCATCCCAGGTCTGTCCCTAAAATTATATGTATATGAACATATTATGAAACTGGACTATAAACATATAAAAGCACATGAAGGCGGTAAAATTGCCAAAAGATCTAGCATCATATCATGTAAAGATTTTTTTTCTCTGTTTTGCTTTTCTGTAACTATAGATCTCCTGATTTAAAAAACAAAACAAAACAAAAAACTCCCAGATATTTTGCAATGATTCCTTCTTAGACACAAATACACATATAATGTGGTTCTACTATTCTACTATTTTGGACATTAGAGAGGTTTTTTTTTTTTTTTTTTTTTTTTTTGGGGAGAGAGATAAAGAAACAGTTTTGATTACATTAACATGTGCCACCTTAGAGAAAGAAGTTGAAGGATCAGCCATTCCCAAACATTGAAGCTGATTTTCGTGCCTTTATTTTTAAGAACTTACACATCTGTCTCAGAAAACATGGTCCAGAGACAAAAAGACAATGCCAAGGAAGAACTTGAAATCTAAGATATCTGGGCCTGTTCATGACAAAATAGCAGACGCTACAGTAGGCCTTAGCAATAAATATACTAAGGCTGTTCAAAGTATATGCAGCAGCCCTTTCAGATGCTGGACAATGGGCAGCAGAGTGAAGAGAAACACAGGAGGTGGTGGCTATAATATTCCCAGCTTTCTGCCTGGGATCTTAGCAGACGACAGCACAGGAAGTGAAGGTCAAGCAGAGCAGAACGGTCACCCTGAGAAAAGTAGCCAGAGATCAGTGCTGGGCTGCTGAGGAGGCTGGAACAGGATGAGCCCAGTGCTAAAGAGCATGAGATGGAGTAGAAAAGGAACTCTTGATACATACATGGAGGCCAAGTGGGACACAGCAAGGGACAATCTAGGAGCTGAATGGAAAGACCTAAGAGGATTCTAAGAGTGCACCATACACAGAGGACTCCTGTAGGACAAGTGTTAGGTCTACTTTAGACATGTTAGAGAGAGAGAAGGAGAAAGGGAGAGAAGAAGGAGGAGGAAGAGCAGAGCTTCAAACGAGAAAGAAATATTTTCTCACATTGTTTAAAATGATAAGATTTTATTGAACACTATTATAATAGAAGAATCTGAACTCAGCTCCAAGTGAAACAAAGATAGCAAGCATTTATAGTTAAAGAACAGAGTGCATCAGTGCATACAAAATATTAAGAAGAGCAGGATTAGACATCAAGAGTAGGAAGATTCTCCCTAAACTGACTTGATAGGACTCTTGATAGGATAAGAAGGACAGGGACTAGTGCTGACCTTCGGTGCAGAGCAGTGTTCCGCATAACCTGAGTGAAATGCTATCAGAGCAGAAGTTTGTGTCAAAAGAATGACGCCGATCTGTCAGTCAATTAACTTCTTGTCATGAAAAAACACAAATTCATTAAATAAAAATAAATCAAAATCTATATCCTCAAACACATAACATTAAGTACCATTTCCTGAATATAAATTTTAAAAATTACAGACCAAAACCAGAAAATGAGAGTGTAAGAAAATTCGACACCAACTACTCTCATGAATATGAATGCAAAAATTCTCAACGAAAGATTAGTAAATAAAATCCAACAGTGTCTAAAAGGAGTTACACACCATAGTAAACGAGGAATCATTCGAGGTATGCGAGACTGATCCAACAAATGAAAGTCAATTAACAGAAACCATAACACTATAAAGATTACTAAGGAAATCACATGGTCATACGAACAGAAGCAGAAAAACCTTTGACATAATCCAGTACCCATACATCATTAAAAAGAGAACAACTCTCAGCAAACTAGGAAAATAGAGCATTTTATTGGTCAGATGCGAGGTGTCCCCCAAAGACTCATGTATGAGAGGTTTGATCCCAAAGGTTTCAATGTTCACAGATGGAGCTTTTGGGAAGGGATTTGATGGAGACAGCTTGAACCTCTTCAATGGATTAATCCACTGATAGCTGAACGTACTACTGGGAGGTGGTGGAGTTTGTGTTGAGGTAAGACCTACCTGAGGGACTGGGTCCTTAGGGGTATGCCCTTGGAGACTTTGCCTATCTCTGGCTCTTTCCCATCACACCCTTCCACCATGATGTTCTGCCTGTCCTCAGACTCAACGTAATGGAGCCCGTTGACCATGGATGGAAACCTCTGAAACCCTGAGCCAAAATAAAATAGTTCCTCCACCAAGTTGTTTGTATGAGATATTTTGGTCACAAAGATATAAAGTTGACTAACACAGAGGGATGGTTCCTCAACTCCCTAAAGATAGTATACAAAAAACCTGTAGCAGGTTTTTGTATGTCTAACAGGAGAAACCAGAAGCTCTCCCATGAAGATCAGGAACAAGGTTAGGATGCCCACTCACCACTTCTTTTGAACATACTACTAAGAGTCCCAGCTAATGAAATAGACAAGAATAAAAATATACAAACTAAAAAAGAAAAAATAAAACAAACTGTTTTCTTTGCCAGACAACATGATGGTCTATGTGAAAAACCTGAAAAAATCAAAAACCACAAAATGAAACTAATAAAGAATTTTGATGAGGATTTGGGATGCAAGGTTAATATATAAAAGTTAATAAATGTTCTGTTTACCAGTTATGAACAAGTAGAATTTAAAATTAAAAAAACAACATTTCTATTAACACTCCCCCAAATTAAGTAATTCAGTATAACTCTAACTCTATATGGACAAGATCTGTATGAGAAAAACTACAAAATTCTGATGACAAAGATCAAAGAGCTGAATAAATAAAGAGATCTTCCCTGTACAATTGATAGGAGAATTCAATAGTATCAAGATGCTATTTCCTTCCCAACTTAGTCTATAGATTCAGTGAAATCCAAATCAAAATGTCAATAAGTTATTTTGTAGATGTCAACCAACTTTTTGTAAAGTTTACATTGAGAGATAATGACCCAGAAAGAGCCAAACTAAATGTTGAAGGAGAAAAATGAAATCTTCTGGATCGACATCATCCAATTTCAAGTCTTACAATAAAGTTACAATAATCAAGACAGGGTGTTACTGGTGAAGAAATAGACACAAAAATCAATGAAACTGATGGAGAATCCAGGAAAAAAATATACAAATGTAGTCACTTGCTTTTTGACAAAAGAATAAAGACAATTCAATAGAAAAAAATCACATTTTAGCCATCTGTTCTGGCATTGCAAGACATTCATATGCAGGAAAATGAAACTAGACACAGACCTTCTACCACTTACTAAAATCAACTCAAAATGAATTATAGACCTAAAAGTAAAACACAAAACTGTAAAACTCCCAGAAGATAATGTAGGAGAAAATCTTGTCAACTTGAGATTCAGTGTTGACTTTTTCAATACAACAACAAAGACCTGACCCAAGAAAAGATAACTGATAACCTGGATTCATTTACATATGTAAATGGTTTATTTAATGGTACAAGGGCAGAATCAAATAATGTGACAGAGATCTACCAACCATGCCCACCACAAAGATGGACATATTTACTTCCTGGTCCTTTTCAGAAAACAATTGGACAATCCCTCCAGTGCATGACTAACTTCTTGTCAGAGTGAGCCTTTATTAAAAAATAGAGGAAGGAAGGAAGGAAGGAAGGAAGGAAGGAAGGAAGGAAGGAAAGAAGGAGAGAGAGAAAGAAAGAAAGAAAGAAAGAAAGAAAGAAAGAAAGAAAGAAAGAAAGAGAAAGAGAGAAGGAAAGGAGAAAGAGACATAACTAAATAAAATGACAAAGTTTGAAAAATATATTCCTTATTCAATTGATTATTCGTTATGTGGAATCACAATACATACACCGAGAAAAAATTTTATGTAAAATAACTATTATAAAAATGGTTTAAAAATAAAATAAAATATCTTAAACATAAATTTATAGGAACCTTCTGTCTTTTAATGCTATGACCTTCCGGAGAGGAACATGGAGTGCAGGTCCACACTGTCCTGCCAATATTGGTTATCTTGCATTCCTGCTTACTAATGGTGTGAACTTGGCCAAATATTTTGCCTTTGTAAACATATTTTCCAACTATAAAATAGGAATAACAATAATACACAGGGTCATTTTGGACATTAAATTACGTGTCATAAGAACATGCATATGCCAGGACACATAATAAGCAAATGAAAAGTATGAGTTGACTCTTCTTTCCTCTCCTGCCCTCCTGATCCTCTCCTCAAATGCTCAAAACACCAACTAATCGAATTCAGATATTTTGTCCTTAAAATTAGGTATTAATGCTTGATGTGTGTGCATGTGTGTGTTTCACTAGTGAATGACTGTGAAATATAAGGGAAAAGAAAAGCAAACAACCCATGTATTTCCTGTATCACATTAACTAATTATTTTTTAAGGCTCACTCTTAACTTCGGAAGACTTCCCTTTGTCCTTGTTAGGATGTCTTATTAATTTATTTGGAATTATATGTTACATTGACATACGGCAAGATTTAGATTTTTGGAGTTTGCCTGCCCTCTGGAAAGTCAAATTAAATTCCTTGAGCCAAAATTCTTACTTATAGGGTCTATTATTTCGATAAGGAGGAGAAGGCTCACATAGGACAACAGAATAATAAGGAATCCTGAAGGAAGAAGCTTTAGGAGGGCGACGGTGCAGGTGAAATCTGCGGAACAGAGAGGTGGACGTGGGCGTTCTTAGACTGTAATGGCTTTATTTAAATTCCACCTTGAAAACTGAGTGACAGTTTGTTGGGGGGACTATTGTGTTCCAAATTCCATCTCGGGACAAGCCTTGCCTGCCCTCGGGCCCCTGAGAGCTTTCTGTTTTGTCATTTTCTTCTAAATTCTCCTTCAAAACCTTCCTTGCAAACCAGGATTTTCGGCCATGAAAAACAGAGGCTATGTTTTCAAAGAAAAAGAAAATACCTCCTCTTTCAAATTAAGCCCCTCATGATAGTGGAAATTCTAGTAATTTCTCATTGGATTTCAAAGAGTAACACTCTGAACACATCTTTTTGATTTTGCTTTCTACTTGATCGTTCTGATTCTCTCCCTCTTTATTGCCCACCTATTCCGCAGAATAGCTACTTATTCTACATTTTAAGAGTAGACTTAGCCGGCTAATAAAATCAATGACACTGTGAAACTTGCCTAAGAACGTGTGTTTAGGGACCACCCACTTACTTTGAATTTTCTATACAGTCATATAATTTTTTAGAAGAACTATGTTTTTGGAAGGCATTCTTAGAGATTGCCAAAACAAAAACTAATAGTTTAGAAGAGGCATTTATTTGATAAAAAGTTTTGAACACACACACACACACACACACACACACGCATGCACATCTACTACTTTCATTTAAAATGTTTCCACATCCCAGAAGGATTGCTTCTCAGTTTTATGACATACTCTAAAATTAACATTATGGATTTAATCATATTCTATGAGTCATCCAAAGATAACTTCTTTCCCAAAGTCACCTCAAAGTGGAAAAGTGAAGTGTGCTTATTTCCTCGGGATTCTGGCTTACTGTCTAGGCTCCAGATAGATGCCCCGCCATGCACACACATGGAGTATATAAACACAGACTTCGGGATAAACCTGCTATCTTTTGGGGCATCCTCCTCTGCCCTCATGTTATCTTTACTCCTACTAAGTTTCAGGCAGCACAATGCTGTCTAAAAGTGCTATAGAAAACAACTTCTATAAACATTGATGTGGCTGTGTTACTGTAGTATGCTAATTTTAAGTCCTTTGGGTATATACCACAGAGCGGGATAGCTGAGTCAAAAGGCGAATCCATTCCAAGTTTTCTGAGGAATCTCCACACTGCTTTCCAGAGTGGCTGCACCAATTCGAAACTCCACCAGCAATGTGAAAGTGTGCCTTTCCCCCCACATCCACGCCAACATCTATTATTGTTTGTGTTCTTGATAATAGCCATTCTAATTGGAGTAAGATTAAATCTTGGAGTTGTTTTAATTTGCATTTCTCTAATCCTAGATGCCCTTCAACAGATGAATGGATAAAGAAGCTGTGGTATATATACACAATGGAATATTACTCAGCCATAAAGAAGAATAATATTATGGCATTTGCAGATAAGTGGATGGAATTGGAGACTATCGTGCTAAGTGAAATAAGCCAATCCCAAAGAAATGAAGGCGGAATGTTTTCCCTGATAAGTGGATGATGATATAGAATCAGGTTGGGGGCTAGGGGGTGAAAGAAGAATGGTGGAACTTTAGATTACGAACAGGGAAATGAGAGGGGGAAGGGGAGGGGGTATGAAAAATGGTGGAATAAGACAGGCATCATTACCCTATGTACATGTATGACAAACAGGAATGGTATGAATGTACATCATGCACAACCATAGAAATGAAAAGTTGTACCCCATTTGTGTACAATGAATCAAAATGCAGTCTATAAAAATTTTAAAAATATATAAATAAAAAAGGACTATAGAAAAATATCAATCATAACTATTGATGTAAGAATTTTAAATAATTAATTATTGAATAGAATCTAATGGTCTATTATGAAAAAAACCTTATAAGTGAAACTCATTTTAGGAATAAAAAGCACATTATTTGTAAATCCACAAATACCATTTTTTATTTTAATCAATTGGAAGAAAAATTTTTTTAATTATTTTCATAGTTTAAAAAAGACATTTGACAAAAGTCAAAACCCCATCCTGATGTATTTTGGAGAACTCAATAAAACAGGAATAATTGAATACTTCTTGAACAGTCCTAAATTCAACATCTTACTTAGTTAAGAATTATTAATTAAAGGCACTGTTGTTAAAAGTCTTGAGAAACAAAAGGATGGAAATTATCACCTCCACTCCACACACTACGGAGGTATGCAATGACTAGCAATATAAGAATTGTAAAGATAGAAGTTCAACTATTTCTATTTGCAGATTATAAGATTGTTTACCAGAATAAATCAAGATAATCAAAGTAAAATTCACTACAAAAAAATTAGTGGTTGGGCATATATCTCAGTTGTAGAGCACAAATTTAGCATGCATTGCATAAGATCCTGGATTCAAGCCCCACTCCAACAAAAAAAAAATTAATAAAGTTGTACGAAGAATCAGCATACCAGCATACAAAAATTAAGAAAATAAAATAGACACCATAATTATACAGTGCAATCAATGAGAATATAATAAAAAGGAAATCCCTGTAATTTAGTAAAAGGATAAAATCCTTAAATCTAATCTTAAAAAGATTTGCAGAAACTATTAAAAGATTTCTGAAAAACATGAAAATAGAATTGAATGGATGTAGAAACCAAATGTATCCAGAGCAATATAAAAACTGGAGATTTGATCGGAAGATCCATAGCTCAAAACTTTCCATTCTGCTACATTAAAATAAACCTATAGTGATCCCCCAAAGTACCAAGAGTTCACATATTCGTTGTTTTAGCTAGAAAGATAGATTTTAACATTCATGTGCAAAAATAAACAAGCAGAAAAGCCATGAGATCTTTAATAAAAATAAAGACATATAACAAGGTGGTATTAGTAAAAATTAGGTGAGCAGAAGAATGAAAATATTTGCAAAAAAAAAAAAATGGTTTCTATTTGTGAAGGAATGTGAAAGTTAGAGGAACCAGTGAAAGGAGTCAGATTGCTCTAAATATTTCATTTTGTACCCTTTTGACTATGAACACAAATAAGTCATATTTAATATTGTCAGGAATAAATATTTTAGCACAAGAGAAAAACATGTAGGCATAAAAGCTGACAAGATTAGTAAGGTCCCTCATGGTACATTATAGTGAAGCAGAATTCCATATGTTAGAAATATCTATGTTGCTGGACATGGAGGTACATGCCTGTAATCCCAGCAGCTCAGGAGGCTGAGGCAGGAGGATCACAAGTTCAAAGCCAGCCTCTGCAAAAGCAAGGAGCTAAATAACTCAGTGAGACCCTGTCTCTAAATTTAAAAAAGTACAAAATAGGGCTGGGGATGTGGCTCAGTGGTTGAGTGCCCCAGAGTTTAATCCCCCGTACCGAAGAAAGAAAGAAAGAAAGAAAGAAAGAAAGAAAGAAAGAAAGAAAGAAGGAAGGAAGGAAGGAAGGAAGGAAGGAAGGAAGGAAGGAAGGAAAGAAGGGAGGGAGGGAGGGAATAAATTTATATAAATACATAAGTTTGTGTTTTGTTTAAATAACAATTTACTCATTCTGTCCTTTAAAATGTCCAGAGTCAATGATCACGCAGTAACACTAACATTCCTTATTCCCAGATTTTGTTCTCCAACCCACTCTCCACTAAAATGAATTAGGGATCCTTAAACTAATGGCTAACTCCAGAGGTAAAGGAGAAAATATACATGATGAGTTTAGAATTACGGTTGAGCCCAAGTGACAAAGAAGGTCTTCCACCAGCCAGTGATGGTAAAGGTTTGCATCAAAAAGAATAATGTATTCTAATGCATTGAATATGTAAAAGCCTATATGTTTCCAATGAATTCATGGGAGAGAAAAAAAAGTCACTTGGAGCACTGACTCCTTACAATGGGTGTTGAACATTGACAATGATGGAAAAAAATAAGCATTTATTTTGACTTTTATATGCATGTTTTAGTCACCTTTTTGCTACTGTGACTAAAATACCTGACCAGAACAATTGTAAAGGAGGAAAAGTTTATTTGAGGGTTCACAGTTTCAGAGGTCTCAATCCATAAACAGCTAGCTCCATTCCTCGGCACTCCAGGTGAAGAATGTGGCAGAGGGAAACAACTCACGTGATGAACAGGAGGCAGAGAGAGAGTTTGCCACTCACCAGATACAAATATACACCCAAAGCCACACCCCAATTCCCACCCTCCAGCCACACCCTACCACTTTAATTACCACTCAATTATTCCCCATAAGGGGATTAAATCACTGGTTGGGTTAAGGCTCTTACAACCCAATCATTTCTCCTCTGAATCGTCTTGCACTGTCTCATACATGAGATTTTGGGGGACACCTCACATCCAAATCCTATCAATGCACTATAATTCATAATAAATGAATAAGGATATTTGATGGAATGAATTTCTCTCTCCCTCTAGAAGAAATGTAGCTAATAAATGCTCAAGGAATGACAGAATTCTAAGAATCAATTTCGCAACAGCTAATGAATTAATTCAATTCTCAGAGGTTGTTACGGTTTGAATATGAGGTGTCCCCCAAAAGCTCACATGTGAGACAATGAAGGAAGGTCTGGAGGAGAAATGTTTAGGTTGTGAGTGTCTAAACCCAATCAGTGAATTAATTCTTGGTGGGATTAATCGAGTGGTAACTGGGGGCAGGTGGGGTGTGGCTGTAGGGAGTAGTTCATTGGGGACGCAGCTATGGAATATATATTTTGTGTCTGGAGAGTGTAGTCTCTCTCTAATTCCTGATCACTATGATGTGAGCTGCTTCCCTCTGCCACACTCTCCCGCCATGATGTTCAGCCTCATCTCAAGCCCTGAGGAATGGAGCTGGCCTTCTATGGACTGAAATCTCTGAAACCATGAGCCCTCAAATAAACCTTTTCTCCTCTACAATTGCTCTGGTCAGGTCATTTAGTCACAGCAGCAAAAAGGTTGATTAAAACAGAGAAGTAAATGGTTGATGAACAGTTTGGCAAGGAAGGGATCACTCTAAAATTTTTAATCTCATATCTGTCAAAAGGGAGAGCCTAAGTGTGAGAAATACACATCAATCCCTTATGATGGATTTGGGGGCGGGGCGAGAAAAGTTGAGCCTGAATCTAATCAAGCCTCCAGAAACTCTAGGATCTTTTTCCTCCAAAGTACAGGTAATATAGAAGTAGAGAGAAGAACAATAAGTTAAATATTTTTGAGACATTTGATACCAAAGAATTATTGTTAATTTGTCAGCTATGGTAAAGGCTGTGTTCTTATGTGAGAAAAAAGTTATGATTTAGGTGCTTACAAAAACAGAGGAGTGAAAAGACATGGCACATGAGAATTACTTCAAAATACTGTAACGAAGAAGAAAGGAAAGATGCATGAAGATATAGATGATGCACTCGTGACAGGAATTTGATACACGTTCACTTTGATTGATTAGTGGACAGCATTCATTACACTGCTCCTTTGGCTTTTGTATTTATTTGGAAATACTTTGCAAAAACAAGGTTTTTTTTTAATTGTCATAGAGCGACCACCTGGTGTCTCAGAAGAGAGCATTATCTCCAAAATCAGACAAATCTGAATTCAAATCTAGTTCTATCATTTGCTCTTTAGCTCAGAGAAAGTTATTTATTTGCATTAGGTAATTTCTCCTGGACTCTCTGCCTCATCTACAAAATAGGAAGTGGATTTTCTAAGCTTATATCTAGATAAAGGGATGATTCCTCTTTTAACAAAGTTCCCAGGACTGGTGAGAAAATTTCTCACTGTTCATGCTATGTCTAAATTACCTTTAACTCCAAGGAGTGTGGTCCTCCTTCATCTCTGAAGGTTTTATGAAATCTGCTATGCTGTGCTAGTCTAATCATCATTAACAAGAATCTCTCCTACTGAGGATTTCTTAGAAATAATGCTGTTTTAAGCAAGCTAGTATTATTGTGATATATTAGCAAAATTGTGGTATGTAATTACTTCACCGTATCAACACCAGCTAAAGTAAATTGTTGATCATTCAGGCATGAATGCCTGCTGATATGAAGGGACCAGAGAAGATCCTGGAAAAATTAAAATTAAGGTGATGTGAGTATTATGAGAAAGTTTAGAAAGAACTGGGAATATGACATTGCTTATGGGGAAATGTAATGATCCTCTGCAAATTTATATATGGTAATTTTAAGCAGCACTGGCTATACTGGACAAAGGATAAGAAGGATATAGTAGAAAACTAATTCATGTTTCTCAATTACAGCTGTCTGTGCAAAATGCATAGGGTTATTTAACAAAAAGATTCTCTTAGGATCTTGGAGAAAAGTGTTTATTCTCAAAAACGGCTGAAGCAAAAGATATAAACATTTCAGCTCAGAATAAACCATTTCAAAAGAAATTTTTAAGAGTCTACTCCTAAAGAACATGGGAGAATACAGGCTTACAGAGACAATTTTATGGGATCTTCTTAACAAAGAAAGGAAAATGCAAAAACCTAGATGTCTCTTTAATAAAGATTGCTCTTTAGGAAATCAGAAATTGAAACTTCAACACACATATGTATTGTTTTCTCTCTTGGTGATTTTAGCTGGATGTTTGCAGAGGTTCAGAAATAAAGCATAGTCCAATGTTTTAACAAGCAGAAATTTATTCAAAAAAGGTGGGAAAAGATGACAAATATTTAACCAAGATTGTGATAAGAGTTTGGTATGAAGAGTTCTGGAGAGAAGAACTGAGGAAGTGACTTCTGATGAGATAGGTGTGACCACAGCCAAAGCCACAGCTGAGCTGAGCTGAGCCTCAGTGCACAAGAGAGACTTCTTTGTGAGAAGAAGAGAATGTTATACTGGGGAAGAAAGACCCAGAAAGTCACCGAAGTCTGTGTTCAAAGGAAGGCAATTAAGTTCTTTATAGCTAAGTAGTAGACAACCACAATCAATGGTTGTAAATTACTATCCCACTCGAAAATTTTGTTGTGTCTCTTGTTTTTGTTTTATTTTTATTTATTTGTTCTTTTGTGGCATACATCTGAGTATATGATAACATATTTATGCATGCATGGAGTTCATCTTATTCTATTTGGGACCCAGTCTTGTGGCTGTACATGATGTGGAGTTTCACTGTGGTGTATTCACATATGAACATAGGAAACTGGTGTCAGATTCATTCCACTTTCTTTCCTATTCCCACCTCCTCCCTTTCCTCAATTCCCCTTTGTCTAGTCCACTGAACTTCCATTCATCCTCTTCCTCCCTTATTGTGTGTTAGTATCCACACATTGGAGAGAACATTTGGCCTTTGGTTTTTTGGAATTGGCTTATTTCACTTAGCATGGTAGTCACCAGATGATCCATTTACTGGAAAATGTCATAAAATCATTCTTTCTATGGCTGAGCAATATTCCATTGTGTATATACCACAATGTCTTTATCCATTCATCTGTTGAAGGGCACCTAGGTTGGTTCCATAGCTTAGCTATTGTGAATTGAGCTGCTATCAACATTGATGTGACTGCATCACTGTGGTATGCTGATTGTAAGTCCTTTGGGTATAAACCAAGGAATGGGATTAACTGGGTCAAATGGTGGTTCCATTCCGAATTTTCTGAGGAATCTCCATACTACTTTCCAGAGTGGTTGCACTAATTTGCAATTCCACCAGCAATGTACGAACAAACCCTTTTCCCCACATCCTCGCCAACATTTATTGTTACTTGTATTCAAGATTTTTTGCCAACATCACTCTTTGCACTCAATCCCAGGCCCTTTTGGTCAGACCCCTGGCAAACCATGAACTGCTTTCTGTCATTCCTACAATCCCATATAAATAGAACCCCGCTGACAATAGTTTTATTGTGATTGACTTCTTTTACTTAGCATATCTTTAACATTCATTACATCGTTTCCTGTATAATTTATTTTGCTCTTGTTTATAACTGAGTAGTATTCCAGGGTACAGATAAGCCACAATGTGTCTCTTTACTCTCTGCCAATCATTTGGGTTGGTCTGTTATAGAATAATGTCCTTGGATACTGGATCTGTTTTAAATTTTCTTGGGTAAATACCCCGGAAGAGAGTTAGACAAAGGTGTTTGAACTCTAGTTTCCAGAGTTGATCTACCCCCGTGCATTCTCCCCAGAGAAGTATGAATGTTCTAGAGGCCCCACTTTCTTACCCCATTTGGTGATGTCAGACTTTTCAATGTTTCCTATCCTAGTGTGTGCCAAATATTCCACTGTGTCTTTAATTTGCATTTCTCTGTTAAATAGTGATGCTGAAAGTCCTTTGGAATCCTTCAAAACCATTTCTGCATCTTCTCTTGAGAAGTATCTATTCAAGTATTTTTCCATTTTATTTGACCTCCTGTGATGTCAGACTTCATTGAGTGGCAGGTTCCCTTTTCTGGTTCTCCAGGGAAGGAAGACTGGACTTTTCCTGTGTGTTCTCTTACTGCTACTCATGCCCTGCCAGCTACCCTGTCTCAGAGTAGATGCTGGGGAGACAGGAAGACCCTTGCATAGCTCTCAGTGGGTGGCATCTAATCAGTCCCTAGAACCTTGACATATGGCTCTTTAGCTAAGTCCAGATTTCTGCAGCAAAGGGACACTATTGTATTTTCATTATCATTCAGTCTCAACGATTTTCTAAATTTCTTTGTTTGACTTTTCTATATTTGAAGTTGTTTTAAATATCTTAGTGTTTCTGATTTCTTTTTTTATTATTTTTTAGTTGTCAGTGGACCTTTATTTTATTTATATGAGTTGCTAAGAATCGAACCCAGTGCCTCACACATGCTAGGCAAGTGCTCTACCACTGCACCACAACTCTAGCCCTGTGTGTTACTGATTTCTAATTTAATTTCATTGTGGTCAAACAATAGCCTCTAAAAAAATCCCTCACTTTTCAGTGTATGGAGGTTTGTTCTATGGCTAGCGTGGTGAATGACCAGGTGCATGTGAAAGGGGTATGTGTTTGAAGCCGTTGAGGGTAAGATGCTATAAATACCAGTCAGGTCAAGGTGGTTAGAATATAATCCTCGCCATTTTAAACTCTACTTATGGTTTTTTCTATTTTTTTTAAATCATCCCTCAGTGCCTTTAGGGAGTAATTCTATATTTTTATTACAGTTTATAGTTGTTATTGGTGAGGGATTGATTTGGTAAGTTTTTTCAGTGATATATAAATGGATCTTTCTTTAAATATTTTACAATTTTCTTTATAATACATACACACATACACACACACATATATATATACATATATTTTCTGAAATGCCTGTTTGTAAATCTAATCAAATATTTCTCAGTTTCTTCTAGAATTTCTCAAGCTATGCTCCATGAAAGAAAATTCTTAAGAATATTAAATAGTTGTTTTAGTAGTGGATCAGAGGTATAGAATGTTTTCGGAACTCAGGTTTTGGCAAACACCACATTTCAGTCTTAGAAATTTGCAAGGCTCATTAGCAAGAGCCTTCTGAGAAATCTTGCAATAAAGAAATATGTTAAAGGTTGTTTAAATCACCAACCTCCACCTCACCTGAATATCAAAACTGTTTTTCACATAATGCTTACCATGGTTTATAATAAAAGTTAAGGCTGCCCTTATCTGTCTCATGTTCTCAGACTCATTTGTCACATGTCCCATGGGAGGACATTTTCCATGTCATTCCTATACATTTTTGCCCACATTTCTTTCTGAATGTAATGAAAGACGTGTTCAGTCTATGCAAACTCTTAACCACTGTTAAACACATATCTTTGCAGTAAAGCTGAAATATAGTAATCTTTATGATTTCAAAAGCACATTTTACGACATTCCTTACTTTCTGGGGCTTACGAAGTTCATTTTCCCAACATTGCAAACCCCCATTTCTTGCATCTTTCTCTTCCTCTTTTATTTGTTTTGCAAACTGACCTGTGTTCTTTGGTGAGGGGCTCATCTCCTCCTTTCAATACCTTGCCAAAGAAACCTAACAACCCATAATTGACATTCTGTTTTCTGATCTTTTCCCCTTGAGCATAAATTTCTTAGGTGATCTAAAAATCTGCCTTCCAAATATTTTGCAGTGATACATTGTCTTTTTAGTACGAAACATTTTGCTCACCACACATTATGTAATAACCAGTCAATGCCAGATACTTTAGTTTCCTGGAACCTCATCATTAGTATCAATTTAAATGTTACTTCCTGACTCTTTTTTAATATTTTTGAAATGATACCCATTTATAGGTTTATGTGGGGTTTTATCATACATCCTCAACATTCTGATCAATATTGTTCCATGGAATTTCTAATTTTAACATTTGGAAAAGCATTAGGTATCTATACTCCAGTATCCATGAAACCATATTATTAAATCTCTAATTAGTCTTAGTAGACTTCAATATTACTTTTTATTTTTTTATTTTTTTTTAGTTATTTTTTTATTTTATATTTCTTTTTTTAAAATTTTTTTTAATTTTTTTATTGAACACAAATGGAGTACAGCTATTGTTTCACTGGTTGTACACAAAGTAGAGTCACACCATCTGTGCGTTCATGCATTTACACAGGGCAATGGTATCTGTCACACACTCTGTTATTCAATATTACTTTTTAGATATCCAAGGTAATAATTTGATCTGCAAGAAAAATTATTCCTATTCTCCCCATCCTTGAATCAACTAATCCTTCCATGCCAATTAAAAAAAAAATATTGCTGAAGGTATAACATCTGCATTTCTTCTTTAGCATCATGCTTCCAAGGTATGGCATTAAATATGATGTTGGCCATTAGATCTATATAAGTGATCTTTGTCCTAGAAGGATTAATCTTTTAAATATATGGAGAATGGGTTTTGAAGATTTTCAAAAGCCCATTTGCCTTGATTGAGATTAATTATCTAATTAATTAAATCATTAAGTGCTTATTGCCACTTACTGTGATCCAGGACTGGAGCTGTGGTGGGAAACAAGAGAACCGCAGTCTCTGCCTCCAGTGGTCTTCCAGTCCAGGGAGGAAAATGAGATTTTCCGCTTCGATGATTCATGTTATGTCCTAATGTTACTCTCCTGATGAGCGGAAGCAGGGCTTCATCCCTCCCTCTCGCCAGCTCACCTGTGTGTCCATCAGAGAAACTGAAAGGTTTGTCCAACCACAGAAGTTGGCCACGAACTCCTCATTTTAAATGCATTTTCAATGTTTTAAATGATTTCTTTACTGCATCACATGCGTGCTAACAGTGGGATTCATCTTGATATATTCACACTTGCATGAATACCATTTTCTTCATTACTACCCCCAGGATCTCCACTTTCCTCCTCTCCTGCCTTCCCTGCCTCCATTCCTCTGCCTGACTGGTCTTCTATTTATTCATTGTTTCTTTTAATTGGTGCTTTACAGGTGAACATAAAGGAGGAATTCACTGTGGTATATTCATACATGTGCACAGCACAATTTGGTCAATTTCATTCTGCAGTTCCTTCCTTGTCCAGTCCTCCTCCTTTCTCTTCAATCCCCCATGCTTTCCCTCAATTGCCTTTCTCTACTCCACTGATCTCCCTTCTGTGTGTGTGAGATTACCCTTCTTTTATTTCTTTATTCCTCTCTAGCTTCCACATGACAGAAAAATATTTAACCTTTGATTTTCTAAGTCCGGCATATTTCATTTTGCACGATGTTCTCCATTTCCGTCCATTCACCAATAATTTCATTCTTTATGGCTGAGCAAAACTCCGTTGTGTATGTATATTGCATTTTCTTTATCCATTCATCTGTTGATAGGCACCTAGACTGGATCCATAACTTAGCTATTGTGAGTTATGCTGCTATCAATGTTGAGAAGGCTGGATCACAATAGCAATGCCAATTTCAGCTCCTTTGCATAAACACCAGGGAGTGGGATGGCTGGCTCACATGGTGGTTCCATTCCTAGTCTTTTGAGGAATTTCCACACAGCTTTCCATGGTGGTCATACTAATTTCCAGTCCCACCAACAATGTAAGAGTGTACATTTTTCTCCACATCCTTGCCAGTATTTATTATTTTTATTCATGATGACTGTCATTCAAACTGGAGTAGGATGGAATCTCAATGTAGTTTTGATTTGCATTTTCCTGATTGCTAGAGAAGTTGAAAAAAATTTTTCCATATATTTATCAACCATTTGTACTTCTTCTTTGAGAAATATCTGTTTACTTTTTTGGGGGGTGGGGGTTTGTTTCTTTGGTTTGGGGGCTTTTTTTTTGCACATTTATTGATTGGGTTTATTTGGGGGGGGTGTTCACACACATGCACGTTTTTTGAGTTCTTTATATATTCTGAATATTAATTCTCTAAGGAGCAAGTGGCAAAGATCTCCCATTACACAGGTTCTCTCTTCATACTCCTATTTTTTTTTTCCTTTTCTGTGCAAAAGCTTTTTAATTTGATGTCATCCAACTTATTGGCTCTTGGTTTTATTTCTTGGCTTTAGAGGTCTTGCTAAGGAGCCTGCACCAATGTGTTAGAGTGCTGACCCTCGATTCCTCTCTAGCAGTTAGAGTTTCTGTTCTAACTCCTAGGTCTTTGATCCACTTTGGGGTGACCTTTATGCAGGGTTGGGAATGGAGATCTAGTTACATTCTTCTACACATCTATGTCCAGTTTTCCAACCAGCTATCTGTTATAAACTCTGTTTTCCAGCATTTGTATTTGGCAGCGTTGCTCTGCATCGGATCACTATGTCTATGTGGATTTGTCTCTGTGTCTTCTATTCCCCTGGTCTCCATGTCTTCATGTCTGTTTTGGTGCCAGTACCAACTGTTTTTGTTAGTATAATTCTGTGGTATAATTTGAGATCAGGTATTGTGATAACTCTAGCATTGTTCTTGATCAGTATTGCTGCGGCAATTCTGGGTCTTTTATTCCTCCGTGTGACCTTTAATTTTAGGATTTTGTTTTTTAGTTCTGTGAATCATGTCATTGGCATTTTAATGGGAATTGCTTTGAATCTGTAGATCACTATTGGCACTATAGCCATTTTGATATTAAATTTGCCTTTCCAAGAATGTGGGAGGTCTTGCCATTTTATAAGGTCGCTTCAATTTTTTTTCTTCAGTGTTCTATAGTTTTCACTGAAGAAGTCTTTAGCTTTCTTGGTTAGATTTATTCCTACATTTGTTTTGTTTTGTTTTGTTTTGTTTTTCATTTTGTTTGTTTGTTTTTGAAGTTATTAGGAACAGAATGGTTTTCCTGATTTCTTTCTCAGGGGATATACTGGAGTAAAGAAAAGCAGCTGAGTAAGTTGATCCTGCTGCCTTGTTGAATTTTTTTATCAGCTCTAGATCTTCTGTTTTAGGGACCTCTAAATGCAATATTATGTCACCAGCAAACAGAGGAAGTTTGATTTCATCTTTTCCCATTTTCCTTTTATTTTCTTCTCTTGTCTGATTGCTATGGCCAGAGTTCCACAGACTTGAAGAGGAGTGATGAGAGTTGTCATCCTTATCTTTTTCCAGATTTCAAAGGAAATGCTTTCAGTTTTTCTTCATTCAGTATGATGTTGGCTTTGGGTTTGTTGTATACAGCCTTTATGATGTTGAAAATACCTCTAGTTTCTTTGACATTTTTTACATGAATGAGTCTAGATTTTGTGGAAGGATATTTCTGCATTTATTGAGATGACCATGTGATTCTTGTCTTTAATTCTATTTAAGGGGTGAATGACATTTACTGACTTGTGTATGTTGAACCAACCCTACATCTCTGAGATGAAACATATTTGGTCATGCTGTACAATCTTCTTACTGTGTTTTTTAATTCAGTTTGCTAATATTTGATTATGGATATTTCTGTCTATGTTCATCAGGAATATTGATCTTTAGTCTTCTTTCTTTGACGTATTTTTGTCTAATTTTGCTATCAGGATGATATTGGCTTCATTGAATGAACCTAGGAGTGTTCTCTCCATTTTTATTTTGTGGAATAATTTGAGGAAGATTGGCATTAGTTCTTCTTTGAAAGTCTAAGAGAACTTGGCTGAGAATCCATCTAGTCCTGGGCTTTTCTTTTTTGGAAGGCTTTTAATTGCTGCTTCAAACTCATTGCTTGCATTGGCCTCTACAGGTTTTCTACATAATTGTTTCAATTTGGGTAGATAGTATATGTCCAGAAATTTGTCAGTATCTTCTGGATTTTCCAGTTAAAAGGAATACAAATTTTCACCAAATAGTTCCTAATGATCTGGATTTTAGGAATGTCTGTGTTGTTATGTGCTTCTTCATCCCTACTTTGATTGATTTGAGTTTTTTCTTTGTTTTGTTTAGTTTGGATGATGTTTTGTTATTAATCTCATTTACCTTTTCGAAGAACCAACTCTCTGTTGCATTGATTCTTTGTATTGATTTTTTTATCCTCAATTTTATTAATTTTGACTCTGATCTTAATTATTTCCTGTGTTTGATTTTGAAACTAGTTTGCTCTTGCTTTGCTAGAGCTTTGTGATGCAACATTAGATTATTTGCTTGGGAGCTTTGTCTTTCTTTCTTTCTTTCTTTCTTTTTTTCTTTCTTTCCTTTTTTTCTTTCTTTCTTTAATTCTTTTTATTTCTTTTCTTTCTTTAATTTATATTAAATTAAAGAAATTTATAAATTAATTTATATTTCTCTATCTTTCTTTAATTCTTTTTATTTCTTTTCTTTCTTTAATTCTTTCTTAATGTAAGGACTCAAAGCTATAAACTTAATTCTTTGTATCATCCATTCGGGGATGGATGATATACATTTCTCTCTCTCTCTCTCTCTCTCTCTCTATATATATATATAGTTTTTCTTTTCTACTTCTAATTTTTTTTCATTTCTCCCCTGATTTGTTCTCTGGTCAATTCCTCATTCCTAAGTACATTATTCAATCATCAGGTATGAAAATGGTTTCTGTTTTTTGTCTTTTAATTGATTTTTCATTTCATTTCATTATTATTAGATGATAGGATGCAAGGAATTATCTCTATTTTTGTATTTCTAAGATTTTTTTGTGCCCCGCTATATGTTCTATTTTAGGCCAATTTCAATGTGCAGCTGAGATGAAATGAATTCAGTTGTTGGTAGATGAGATATTCTACATATGTCTGTTAGGGTTATTTGATTATTAGCCTTTTTTAGTTCTGAAGAGTCTTGGCTTAGTTTTGTCTAGATAATCTATCTCTTGGTGAGAAAGATGTGTTGAAATCACCCAATATTATTGTATTGGGGTCTATTTGAGTTTTATATTGAGTAGGATTTGTTTTATGTATGTAGGTGCACTGGCATTTGAGGAATAAATATTTGAAATTATTATTTATTATAGATTTTTGTAGGATCATCCCCTTTGCCAATTTGAAGTGACCTTGTCTCCTTTAAATAATCTTAGCTTGAAGGCTCCTTTTGCAGATATGACAGTAGCTACTCCTACTTGCTTTTGGTCTCCATTTCCATGGTATATCTTTTTCCCATCCTTTCACCTTCAGTGTGGTGCCATTGCCTTTAAGTTGAGTCACTTGTAAATAGCATATAGTTGGGCCTTGTTTTTTAATCTATTTTGCCAGTGTATGTCTTTTGGTTGGAGAGTTGAAAATGTTTACTTTCAGTGTTATTGGAGAGAAATGATTTTTATTTCCTATCATTTTATTTCTGCTTAATTTAGACATGATTTTCTTTTAAATGATTATAGTGAGATTCATCTCTTCACTGGTTTTGATGTTTATTTTTATTTCTTCTGTACATAATATTTCATTAAACATGTTTTATAGTACTGAATAGCTATGAATTCTTTTAGCTTTTGCTTATTTTGGAAGATTTTATTTAATCTTCAATTTTGAAGGATAACTTTTCTGGATATAGCAATCTTGATTAACATTAATTATGTTTTAGGTCTTGGGATATATTATTTCTAGTTCATCTGGCTTTTAGCATCTGGTTTGTAACATGTAGAAATTCTAATTGACTTACCTGTAAATGTGACCTGCCATTTTCTCTTCCATCTTTTATTTATTGGGCACATCAGACCTTTCAATTATAACATGTCTTGGTGAGGATCTTTTGTGATCTTTTCTATTTTATTTTCTAAATTATTCTGGTATTTGGATTTCCATCTCATTCCTAATGTTCGAAAATTTTTCTGATATAATTTCACTGAAAAAGTTGTGCATACTTTTAGTTTATATCTTGGTGCCTTCTTCTATACCAGTAACTCTAGATTTGGTCTCTTAATGTTATCTCACATTTCTTGTGTGTTCTGTTCATATAGTCTCTTATCATCTTTTCTTTATTATTTTACATTGCTTTCAAGATTTCATACTTTGTCTTGGAGACCTGAAATTCTGCCTTCTATGTGGTCTAATCTATAGGGGATATTTTCAACTGAATTTTTACTTCAATTTATTGAGTCTTTCATTTCAAAGATACCTGTTTGGTTCCTTTATTAGAATTTCTATTTCTATAGAAATATTCCTTCACTTCCCATATATTCTATTTTAGTACATTCCTTGAATCATCTTTTAGTTCATTCAACTTTTAAATTATCAACTTTGAAGATTCTTTTTCTGGCATTTCCTCCGCTGTTTTGTCAGTGGGGTAAGTTGTGCTGTAAGCTTTTTGGTGTGTCTTGTTCCCTTGTTCTTTTATACTGGGCATATTTCTACCCCTCTTGTGGGATCATTATCTCCCTACTTTTTTTTTTTATTTTTACAGGCTTCATTTTGATTCATGGTACACATATGGGGCATAAATTTTCATTTCTATGGTTGTGCATGATGTACATTCATACCATTCTTGTTAATCATACATGCTCATAGGGTAATGATGTCTGTCTCATTCCACCATTTTCATATTAGGGCCTTTTGGGCAAACTTTTTTCTCTTTACTGTGTGCTCTGGATTGGGTCAATGATTTGGTGTTAATATTTTCATTCAATTTTAATTCTCTAGTATGTCCAGTTTCTAACACCTCATTGAGAGAAAATACTAATCCCCAGCTATTACAGCAACTTCCATGCAATATATTATGCTAATAAATTTTTAATTATTATTAAATTTTTAATTTTTATTAAATTATTAATAAATTTTTAATAATAATTAAAAATTTTATCCAGCAATCCACTAATCTGAGTGGCACATAGGAGTGATTTTCTTTAATTCATTGAGAAATTAGATAATAAGGAAAGTAAATTGAGTTTCAAGCTGTACTAGGCTCTCTGGTCAGCTCTTCTCTCACTGCTTACTTATGGGCTGTGGAAGAGGCAAGACTTATTATCTACTTCCCCTTCACTATTATCTGAGAGCCCATTTATTTTACTTGTGCATTTTTTCTTGCTGAGGTTTTCGAAATAGAGTTATTTCTGGGTTTCAGTTATTGTGCAGTTTGTTTATTTTCAGTTCTGACCTAAATGGTCACACTTGTTAATAGATTCTGTATGCACTTTTATTCCCTTCTTCACTGGCCGACTCTGACACACCCCTCTTTCTGGACGTCTCAGACTATGTTCTGGGGGTAAGAGAGTGCAGTGCATCAGCCTATCCTGAGTGCCTTTCTAGGCTTGCAAGAGATGACTCAGGGATCACCAGACTTGGTCTGAATTTAATTGGTCTTTGTCCTTCCCAAAGCGTCATCCAAGCTCCTTAATCAAGAACTCAGATCGCCTGTTTCAAGTTAAGGAGTTCCTCATTCTTCTCAGCTTTGGAAACTCAATTTTCCATTGTTGAATTGCTATTTAAATCACTCTTGGGAGCTGCTATAATAATATGGCTGCCTTAAATGGGATGGGAGGGTGTGGGGGAAGGAAAGATAGTAGACTGAGACAGACAGTATTACCCTATGCATATGTAAGATTACATGAATTGTGTGAATCTACATTGTGTACAACCCATGAAAAGTTGTACCCCATTTGTAAAAAAAAAAATAATAATAATAATAATATGGCTTCCTCTAATCCACCTTATTCTATTCACCAAAGGAATAAACTACAAGGATTAAAGGGATGTTAAAAATGTAGTTCATTAAAATTAAGAAGTTGGAGTAGTTTTGATCTGCATTTCTGTTATTATTAGAGATGTTGAACATTTTTTCATACATCTGTTGATTGCTTATAGATCTTCTGTGAAGTGTCTGCTCATTTCCTTGGTCCATTTATTGATTGGGTTATTTGTATTCTTGGTGTCAAGTTTTTTGAGTTCTTTATAAATTCTGGAGGTTAGTGCTCTATCTGAAGTGTGTGTGGCAAAGACTTTTTCCCACTCTGTAGGCTTTCTCTTCACATTGTTGATTGTTTCCTTTGCTGAGAAAAAGCTTTTTAGTTTGAATCTATCCCAGTTTTTGATTCCTGCTTTTATTTTTTGTGCTTTGGGGGTCATGTGAAGGAAGTCTGATTCTAAATCAACATGATGAAGATTTGGACCTACTTTTTCTTCCATTAGGTGCAGGGTCTCTGTTATAATTCCAAGGTCCTTTATCCATTTTGAGTTGAGTTTTGTGCAGGGTGAGAATGGTTTAACTTCATTTTTCTGCATATGGATTTCCAGTTTTCTCAGCACCATTTGTTGAAGAGGCTATCTTTTCTCCATTGCATGTTTTTTGGCACCTTTGTCTAGTATGAGATAACTGTACTTATGTGGGTTTGTCTCTGTGTCTTCTATTCCATACCATTGGTCTACCTGTCTATTTTGGTGCCAATACAATGCTGTTTTTGTTACTATAGTTGAAGTTCTGGCATTGTGATAACTCCTGCTTCGCTCTTCCTGCTAAGGATTGCTTTGGCTATTCTGGGTCTCTTATTCTTCCAATGAATTTCAAGATTGCTTTCTCCATTTCTATGAGGTATGTCATTGGGATTTTAATTGGAATTGCATTGAATTTGTATAGTGCTTTTGGTAGTATGGTCATTTTGACAATATTAATTCTGCCTATCCAAGAATGTGGGAGATCTTTCCATCTTCTAAGGTTTCCTTTAATTTCTTTCTTTAGTGTTCTATAGTTTAGTGTTTAGTTTGTTTAGTGTTCTATAGTTTTCATTGTAGAGGTCTTTCATCTCTTTTGAATGGCTATTATCAAAAATGCAAGCAACAATAGCTATTGGCGAGGATGTAGGGGAAAAGGTACATTCATACATTGCTGGTGGGATGCAAATTGGTACAGCCACTCTGGAAAGCAGTGTGGAGATTCCTCAGAAAACTTGGAATGGAACCACCATTTGACTCAGCTACCCCACTCCTTGGTTTATACCCAAAGGACTTAAAATCAGCATACTATAGTGACATAGCCACATCAATGTTTATAGCAGCTCATTCACAATAGCTAGATTGTGGAACCAACCTAGATGCCCTTCAATAGATGAATGGATAAAGAAACTGTGGTATATATACAGAAAGGAATATTACTCAACCATAAAGAAGAATAAATTATGGCATTTGTAGGTAAATTGATGGAGTTGGAGAATATCATGCTAAATGAAATAAGTCAATCCTAAAAATCAAAGGCCAAATGATTTATCTGATAAGTGGATAATGATACATAATGGGGGGGTAAGGCAAGAATGGAGGAAGGATGAATTGGGTAGAGGAAAATTGAGGTTGAGGGGAAGGAAAGATTATGGAATGAGACAAACATCAGTACCCTATGAACATGTATGATTACACAAATAGTGTGACTCTACTTCATGTACAACCAAAGAAATGAAAGTTGTACCCCATTTGTGTACAATGAATCAAAATAATAATAATAATAATAATAATAATAATGAAAAAGTTGGAGTATGACAGCCAAAGGAATATTCAAAAGTTGAAAGGAGAGAAAGGGGAGAGCAGTTCTGCATGAAGGAAGGCCCTAAAGGGGGAGGAAATGAAGAAATAAAAGAGACAAAATAAGGCTGCTCTCTTAGCCTCTCTGCTTACAAAGGAGATGGAACTAGAAGTACCTTCTGTTGGGATTTTGTTTGGATGTCTTCAATCACTGCTCTTCCTGGTTGAAAGTGGTACAAAGAACTACTTAGGAAGTTCTGGCTGCTGAGGTCAAGCTCTAAACAAAACTCTGGACCTTTATTTGGGGTATCTACTCTGGAAAGATTAAATGCTTGCACCCCTGGAACTCATTAATGCCGATCTCAACTAGGCATCCAGGTTTCCAGGTACTTCCCAGAGTTCCACTCATAGGTAACAGATTGCTATGGGTGGATGGTGCACAGTAGGGTTCCTTTGCTCTACCCCTGCCACAAACATGAACTCCCAAGACTCCATTCCCAAACATAATCAAACCCACCTGTGCAATTTCCTTGATCCTTTTCAGCTGTTGGTTTGCACCAAAAGGCTCAAAGTGATAGTGGGCTGCACCTTCCTGGTCCCAGTGTAATCATGCCCACCTGTGCAATTTTCTTGATCCTTTTCAGCTGGTTATTTGCACCCTAAAGCTCAAAGGGAGAGCAGGTTGCATGCTCCTCTGTATCTCTGTCTTGAATCTGTCTGAATTCAGGAAAGATCACTTTTACTCTCTAGGGTCATAAGTCACAGAGAAAGTGTTGGGAAGAAGTGATTTTGAAGATCATCAGCAAAAGAAAATGAAAACAATGCAAAAAATCCAAAGAGAAAACAGGTAATGATGATATAACCTGAGCTCCAGATTTCCAGAATTTGCTCTGCATGAGGCCAAAGTTAACCCTAGAATTTTCATTCATAGGAACGAATCATCACCTAGTTTGCTTGTTGTTGTGAGTGCAGTTTCATAATTTGCGGTTTACATAGTCCTGAACAACAGAGTAACATATAACATAACTATCTTTACCTTTTCTTTTCTTTTTCTTTTTTCTTTTCTTTTCTTTTCTTTTCTTTTTTCTTTTCTTTTCTTTTCTCTTCTCTTCTCTTTTCTTCCTTTCTTCTTTCTTTCTTTCTTTCTTTCTCTCTCTCTCTCTCTCTCTCCCTCCCTTCCTTTCTCCCTTCCTTCCTTCCTTCCTTCCTTCCTTCCTTCCTTCCTTCCTTCCTTCTTTCTATATGTATGGAGAGAGAGAAAGAAGAAAGAAAACAAAAAATGTTTCCTCTCAGTTATACAGAAAAAATATGGAAGTAAATGTTAATATTTGGAGGATACTACTTTTAGGTATGTTCAGCAAGAAAAATAAACCAGACAAATTACAAGTGCAATACAAAAAAAAAAAAACTTTTTTTAAAAGGAGAGCTGGGCATGGTGGTACAGGGACTTGGGAGACTGAAGCAAGAGGATCACAAGTTTGAGGCCAGACTCAGCAGCTTAGTGAGACCTTCAATAACTTAGCAAGATTCTGTCTTAAAAATACAATATAAAAAGGAGAGCTGGGGGTGAAGTAAGTGGTAAAGTGCCCTGGAAGCAATCACCAGAAAAAAAAAAAAGAAGGGAAGAAAGGAAGATAGAAAGAAGAGAGAGAAAGATAAAAGAGAGAGAAAAAGAGAGAGAGAGAGAGAGAGAGAGAGAGAGAACCTTTCTGAGACTCAGCAGACACCAGGCTTTCAATATGAACTTATGACAGTAATGTATAAATATCAGGAGGCCATTTCCCCTCCCTGATGACCATTTATTCCCACTATTTATGCAGACAGATATTTTCTTTTAAACTTAACATGTTGAAATAAATAATTAAGAATAAATACTTGCCCTGGTGTTTAATAATAAAATTACTGGGTTATATGTTGAAGTTCCTAACATTTCACTATTACCTGAGTCTTGAATAAAACATCACCTGGACTCCCACCACTGAGCTAACAGTGTCACTGTCCACACTGAGGCAGCGCCCAGAATCCATCATTAAAGATGCAAGCCGAAATAACCTGCTATTCAGCACCTGTAAGTCCAACCTGTTGTGTGAGGAGCAAGCACCATATTCTAACAGAACTGCAACCTTTTGGTTGACCAGGACTGTGTGTGTCTGTGTGTGTCTGTTGTGTGTGCGTGCGTGTGTGTGTGTGTGTGTGTGTGCATTCCTTTTTTGTGTATAATCCCCAACCAACGTCAGGTATGCTCAACAAGTAATAGTTGACTCATTAAAAAATGTCAGTGAATGGCTGACTGTGGAAACCACGTGGGACACACTCAAAAAGCATCTTAGAAGAGAGTTTAGTGAAGGATGTGAAGGGTCAGGCAGGGTTAGTGGTAACCACCAGGTGAAGTGAAGCATCCAAACCATTACCACCCCTCCACTAGAAAATCTAAGGGGAGAAAGTTCTTGAACTTGCAAAGGTGAGGCTATAGGAGATCCCTCCCTGACCACAGCCCTAGAGCAGCCTTCACGGAGTTCAGATAGCCCACAGCCCAGCAGGAGGCAAGAGGACACCTCAGAGGGGAAGGGGCTCCACTCCTCCCTAGTGTTCCATAGGGAGCAGCCTCAGGGCCCAGCACAGGTTTGAGTAGGACAGAGAGCCATTCAGAAAGTCAAAGAGAAATGTTTTCTTTTGGTTTGAAGTCGCCATGCTTTTGACAAAGTGGAAAAACTTTTTAGGAGAATATTTAAATTTTGACATCACAAATTCTAAATGTGATGGTTTGGGCGCATGAATTATATGAATACACCCTATTTGTATTTGGGGCTACACTCTTTTCCTTCTTTGAACACATGAGAAGACCCATGACTTTCCTGCTCAGTCTCAAGTTTGTGAGGAACCGAAAAGTAAGTGTACAAGATCAGTGTCTTTACATTAAAGAAAACCTTCTGAGGAGCGGTATCACGTCTGGATGTGACATCTCCAAGACTTTATCTGACAGCTAGATTAGGACCTTCTGTCCACAAAACACCACTGCTTCTCTGCTGGAACACTTGCATGGATGTGGCTCAGAAGCATGTGGTCTTCCTGATGAATCCTGGGAACCAGAGAGCTTACCGCTCCTGACAGCAGAGGTCTCCTCACCTGCTGTCGGTCAGCATATCACACGCACGCACACACACACACGCGCGCACACACACATGCATGCACACATATCTTTTTACAAATGAGAATCACTGTGCTCAGGAGAAAAAAAAATCACATGATTCAGTGGGAAGAGAAGCAGGGAGGCCACTAAAAGCTCTGAAAGGAAAAGTTTAACAATTTGAGTCCAAACTCCTTCATTAGAAAATGCCTATGTATTTCAGTAAATGGTGAAATCAATAACTCACCACTATGCACTGAGGCTTACTAAGCTGTTGCTGAGACCATATGTAACTGATAGGCAAGAGTGAGGGAACTGAAGTTTCAGATCTCTTGAAGGTGCTAAGACATATTTGGAATAATTTTTGAAGGAACTTCTGCCTGTTTTCCTGCAGGTGGTCAGTTATCCTGCTGAGCAGCTGCGATAGCACTGTGTCTATCTACATGGTGACCATCAAAGAATAAACTCCCTAGATTGGTGTTTGGCTGCAGAGAATTCAGGTATTCACACCTCTCTTCAATTGGACAGTTCGCAATTCCTCTGACTAGCATCCCACCCTGGTGGCTCCATTGACGGCTGTGTCCCAGCCAGCACAGCGGAGGAATGATGAACCAGAGACAGCCCGTCTGGACTCTGATCATCAGGATGCACCTGTTTCAGGAAAATGTAGCACTTCATCTTCACAGATGTGGTGACACACTACCATTTGCGCTGCAGTAATCAAAAGAAGTTTAACTCACACTCTTCCACGTCTGGATTTGAGCACTATTAACGCAAGCCGTCAGAGCTGACGAGACACATTGAACTGCAAAGAGCAGAGAGAAGGAGAGATGATGCGGGTCTGACATAATTATCCCCTCCATCTCCTTGGCTGTCCACATACTATTAGCCCCAACAACCACAGAAAGGTATTTTAAAAATTAAATTAATTAAAAATTTATTTTAAAAAAGGAAGGAAGAAAAGAAAAGCCAGGATAAAAAAAGGGAGAAGAAGCCGGGCACAGTGGCACACACCTGTTAATCCTAGCAACTTGGGAGGCTGAGGCAGGAGGATTGCAAGTTCAAAGCCAGTCTTAGCAACATAATGGGGCTCTAAGCAAATTAGCAAGACCCAGTTTCTAAATAAAAATAAAAAAGGGCTGGGATGTGGCTCACTGGTTAAGCAGCCCTGGTTCAATTCCAAGTACCTAAAAAGAAAAAAAAGAAAAAGAAAAAGAAAGGACAAGAAGGGAAGGAAAAAGAAGACCATCCAAAGGTAAAATGACCTGCATGAACTACCACAGTGCTCTATTTCACCACCTGGCTACCCAGGAGAATTACCTGGGAGCTTCAAAACTCCGGATGCCAGAACCCCACCATACCGACATTCAATCTCTGGAAGTGGACATTGCTGTGGGTATTTTGGTGACCATTCCCCCAGGTGACTCTGAGTGACAGCAATTCAGTCCTGAGTATTGTTGTTGAGGTGATCACATGTGGCTTAACTGTCTTGATGTATGTATGATTTTTGTATATATGTGTGCATGTATGTGTTCTCTCCATATTTCCAATGATGAAAAGCATTACTCACAAGAGTTACTGAATGTTCTGGTTATGATTTATCATTTGGTTATGGTACTATCATTCCGTATTTGACATTTTCAAGAGTTCCATCTTTAAGAAGTCATAGATTTCTTGTTATTCTTATTAATAAAACAACAGAGCAAAAATTTATTTTTGTCATAAGATATTTTTGACATAAAAGTTTTTGCTACAATTCATCCCATCTCCTTAAAAAAAAAAGAATTGTGGACAACCTTCAAATAAGCAAATATACATACATAGATGGGTAGACAGACAGATAGATAGATAGATAGATAGATAGATAGATAGATAGATAGGGATAGATGAAAAGAAGAAACAATAGCAGATAAATGATTGATAGTAATAGATAACAGATGATTGATAGTAGAAAGATAATAGATGAGAGAAAGACAGGGCAAAGCATCTATGCATATGTTACCATTTTTTTGTAACCTAAAAACTCTTCTGAATTATTTTTTCTGATGCTTGCAAACCACTTATAACTGAAGTTTTGATGGCTTAAAAGCATTGAAGTCATGGTGTTTAGACTGAGTTCTCTGATAATAGTAAAGCTGATAGACTTTAAAGAAATTCTGAAAAAAAACTGACAAGAAAAATGTTATTTCAAGAACTTTGTTCCAATTAAAAACTTAAGAGAGGCCTTTGCTTATAATTTCCATATATCTTGCCTTTGGGGAATCTCCCTGTTGATTACCAGGACCACAGTACAAAACATGGACTTCAATGAAATGCTGGTGCTCAGGGTGCTGTAGGAAGGGCCCACTTCTTCCCTAATAGCCAGTTTTCTCCTAACAAGAAAGGATAGGCTTTAATGCAAAGCTTTGTGGATTTACTGTCCACGATACTGGTGTCAAGTCTGCAACTCATGCAGAGCACTGTCTGATAGTATTATATACTGGGATTGCAGTAACCATTCAAGTGAAAGATTCAGTATCACACATATCAAGGGTTTGATAGCATATGGTGGTGTAAAATTTAACAATGTATTTTTCTGACTGGTGAACATTAACTCCTAGGGAGCGCAGGGCTAATATAAATAGCTTGGCTAAGTATTTAATTGCCCAGTTCAAGACAGCTCGTATAGTCTACTTATTCTTCCAGGTATCAGCTTTTTATAATTTTTTGTAAATTCATAAATATTTTTGGCACCATGAAGATGATACTTAAGGAAGAAAAAGGAATCAACAGCCTGGAGTCTCTTAAATTCCACCACATGCAGAAAATTATTAGGCAACCACTTCATTTAGTTAAACTCCAAGGAGCATTGTCAAAACCCTTAATTGACTGAAACTAAAATATGGTCAACAAAGGACTTTGGCAATGCTTTTATCAACTTCTACCTGAAAATTTTGCATTTAAAAATATCCATTTAATGATTACAGACAAGATACTGCTTCCTTGTTAGATAGGTTGTTTATGATGGAGAAGTATATTTAAACTCCAAACCCAATGCCTATACCGAATCCTTTATATTTTTATAGGGTGCTACACAAAAAGAAGTGAGGAATTATGTAAGACTGGCCTAAGAAGCCTGCTAGGTGTACAGTCATAAATTACAGTGGCACAAGTTTGTAAATTAAAGAAACTGATGTAGCACATGCCTATAATCCCAGCAGCTGGGGAAGATGGGGCAGGAGGATAGCAAGTTCAAAGCCAGCCTCTGAAACTTAGAGAGGCTCTAAGCAGATTAACAAGATCCTTGGTTAAGTACTCCAGGTTTCAATACTTGGCAGAAAAGAAAAGAAAAGAAAAGAAAAGAAAAGAAAAGAAAAGAAAAGAAAAGAAAAGAAA
>JAJEJO010000907.1:855000-888006 GCA_020662805.1 Glaucomys volans
AGAAAAGAAAAGAAAAGAAAAGAAAAGAAAAGAAAAGAAAAGAAAAGAAAAGAAATGATTCTTATACTGGGCAAATTTGACTTTGGGTATATACATTTTTTAAAATGAAGAATTTCAAATTAAATGATGGTTCAAAAGTGATCAAAATTGATAACGTCATAAATGTATTCTGCTATTCTTCTGTAAAAAAGAAAGTATTTTGTATTGCTAATTGAAAACAGAAAATTAAACCTAATGGGAAATTCATAAAATGTCAACTGAGTTTATGAAAATAGAAGTTTTTTTATTTTCTAACATTTCACAATAAATACATTGTTTCGCATTATAATGCTAAGTAAACAATAAATTCTGTATTTTGTAACTTAAAACTTGACCACATTTCACATGCATATCTATGAAAAGAGAATTATCTTCCTGATGAAGAAGTTAATAACAGAAAAGAATTGAATCCCATTGACAGTTTAGGGATTTACTTTTTCACTCAATTGCCAGAAATCAAAGTTGTAAATTTTCAAAAAGTCTTACTCACCCTTTTTTACTGGCTAGAGAATGATGTCATTAAATTGTTCATAAATCTGAACTTAAAATCATTAAAAATAGAACAATATTTGGTACAAATAATTCATGCCATAGTCCAATATGTTCTGAATTATGATGAGTTGGTTAAAAAGTATCTGCAATAGGTAACATAAGTTCATCTTGCTTGAAAGATGAGAAAGGCGGTGATATTAAATAATGATACACATTTTGTTTTTCTCTTACCCTTGACAGTTGGAATATACTGTTATATACATGAAAATTTATTGGACAATCCTTAAATGTAGAAAAAGTACTACATTCCACAGGAAAAAAGCCCTTTATTTTTAAAGAGGTGAAAATCAGACCCATAGAGGAAGCTTATAGAAGAATTAGACTTGACTTCAGAGTTCCGTATCTGCATCTATATACTGTTTAGTGCTTTTTTTACATTCACCATCTTACCTCTCCTGCTATTTCTCAACATTGTTGTTCCTAAATGGATTAAGGTCAAATTTTGTCAACATGATATTATGAAAATATTTATAACTACAAAAATATGGGAAAATTCCATAGTAAATACCCACATACTCACCCCCTGAACTCTACCCTTGACTTTCTCCAATCTCAAAGTACCCTTCATCTAGAAGTTCAGTTTACGTGATGTAATACAACCATTTCAGCATCTTTCTGGTTATTAATTAAATGGTATAATATTTTTATTCAATTAATTTCAGCCTATTTGTGGTTTGTTTTTTGGGTTTTGTTTTGTTGTGGGTACTGGGGGTTGAACTCAGAGGCACTCAACCACTGAGCCACATCCCCAACCCTATTTTGTATTCTACTTAGAGACAGGGTCTCACTAAATTGCTTAGGAACTCACTGTTGCTGAGTCTGGCTTTGAACTTGTGATCCTCCTGTCTCAGCCTCCCAAGCCACTGGGATTACAGGTGTGCACCACCACACCTGACCTATTTGTGTTTTTATATTCAAAGTACTTTTAAATGGAATATAGTTGGATCTTACCTTTTTAATCTATGTTGATAATTTTTGCCTTTTAATTTGGAAAATCAAGACCATTTACATTTAATATAAATACTTATGTGGTTGGATATGTGTCTACCATTTTGCTTGTTTTGTGTGTCCCATTTGATTTGGTTTTTAATTTTTCTCCTTTTCTGCTTTATTTCACTTAAACTTTTTTGCATTCTTATTTTAATAAAGAGCCTTAAATGATATAGTACGCTAACAACTAATGTTATATCATTTCATGTATGATGACAGAGAAAATGTGTCTACATAGTTTTTTTTTACTTTTTCAAACTTTAGCCTGTTTTTGTCATATGTATTGTCATAGCTCATATCTGTTAGAATCTTTATGTGTATGTCAAATTTTTGCTTCCAACAGTCATATTCAAAGAAATTGAGAAAAGAACTTATATGTGCAATTTACTTTTTCTTTTTCAATTAGTAAATGGTTTGCAAAGAGATCAGTGGAGTGAAGGGGAGGAAGTGCTGTGGACTGAATTGGAGTAGATTGTGTTCCACGCTCTTGTCATTATTTCAGGCTGTATCCTGGTGTTGCGTATAACTAAAATGGATTTTTTTTAAATATAATTTTCTTACAGAAAAGTTAAAAAAAAAAGTTAACTAGCAAAGGAAAGAAATTATTCTAGATCAAGAAACATATATTCAAATGTTCTGGAAGAGAAACAACAGGGAGTATTTGAGCAACTAAATGAAGATCACTAGTGTAACTCAATCCATGGCACAATGCTTCTCTGTAATTAATTTTTGAAAGAATATGTAAAAGAAAATTAACAAGTGGACAAATAAATATAGCTGTGTGACTGACCATATATATGTCCATGTATGATAGTCAATGTACATATTACATAATACATAGAATAGATAAACACAAAAAGAACTTATGGTGTCCAAATATTTATACTTCTTCTCTATACATTTCAGGTTGCACCTATTATTATATCCTTGGGCTGGGGAACTCCCTTCAGCATTTCTTTTAGAGCATGTCTACTGCAAAGAAATTCATGTACTTTTAATTTGTATACGTCCTTTTTTTCACATTTATTCTTTTTTTTTTTTTACTATTTTATTTTATTTTATTTATTTATTTTTTGGTACTGGGGATTGAACCCAGGGGCACTCCACCACTGAGCCACATCCCAGCCCTATTTTGTATTTTATTTAGAGACAGGGTCTCACTGAGTTGCTTAGGGCCTCGCTAAGTTGCTGAGGCTGGCTTTGAACTCTCAATCCTCCTGCCTCAGCCTCCCAAGTGCTGGAATTACAGGCGTGCGCCATCACACCCAGCCTCATATTTATTCTTGAAGGGTTTTTTCAATGCATTTAATTCTAAATTGGTGGGATTGTTCCCCACTAGCACTTTGAAGATATCTTCTGGCACTGTCATGTCCCCTATTGCTTCTGATGAGAAATTTGTCATTATCTATATTTTTTCCTGTGTGGAATGTGGTGTGTTATTCCAAGTGCTCTTAGTATTTTCTGTTAACTTTTATATTAATCCTTCTTGGACCTGGGTGATTTTCTTCAATCCCTAAAGTCATATCTCTCAAAAAACTTGGATAATTTTTGGAAATTCTTTGTTCAAATGTTTTTTCTGCTCTTTTTTCTTTTTCTTATTTATTTGGGAATGTCAATTAACCCATGTTAGACATTTGGATATTGTGCCCCAGGTTCCAAGGCTCTATTCATATTTTTCCTACTTTTTCTTTATTTCTTCGGATTGGTCCTCTCTATGGCATCTCTTTCCTGGATTCATGACGTCCACTTGCCAATTTCGGTTTTCCATTAATCACATCCAAATTTCAAATATTTTATTTTACAGTTCTACAATTTCCATTTGATCCTATTTTCATATTTTCCACACTCTCCTGAGATTTTTCTGTTTGTTTTATTGGTTATGAATTTGTTTTCATTAACTATAATTGCTACATTAAGGATCCTCCAATAAATTCAATATCTGTCTCATCTCAGGGTTGGTCTCCATTGATAGTTTTTTGCTCTTGAGTCTAAGGTTTTGTGCTCCTGTTCATCTGCAGATTGAATAATTTGGGGATTATATCCAGACATTTTGGAACATTAAGTTGTGGAGATTCAGGACTCTGCTTTATTTTCCAAGAGAAGGTTGATTACTCTGCATAGCAGGCAGTTAATTGACCAAACCTGAACTTCAAGCCCTGTGGTAGGTAGAAGCTACAATATTCTGTTAGCCTTGGCTGTACTGCATGGAGTCTGCTGCTATGCGGGTACAGCCTAAAGGTCAGCAAGAAGAGATTTGGGGGAAACATAAGCAGCACTGGGGTTCCTCCTCTGTGATTTCCTCTTTCCAGCATTCTCTCAGTCCTTCGCTTTGCAGGTGTTGGAATTGTAAATTTGGGTGTTATAAGCTAATGACACTGAATGCTTCTATCCAGGAGGGCTGCTTGACTATGGTACAAAGTGGAGCCAAGTTACAGTTCACTTTATTCATTCTTTGCATATTTTAATTCTTATGATAGTTGAGGCATATTGTTTTGATGTAATCACAGAGAGATATTTGTGCTCAATTATTAGCCTTTTCTCTCACTGGGTATGTGACCTCCTTGTTTCTCATTTATAAAATGCAAAGAGTAATAGTAGTACCATTCTCATAGGGTTGTTTTTGAGTTTAAAATGAGAGACTATTTTCAGATTAGTTAGGATAGTCACTGGCACATAGTAGACATTTGAATTTTACCTATTTATTATCATTAGTCTAATGAATATTCTTTTCTGTTTTAAAAACAAGATGGATTATGTAATCTCTATCTCTGAAACTTAGGCTACTAAAATTCACAAAGGTCTTTCTTCTGTTGGGCAACTTTAAATCAAGTCTTTTACCATTCCCAACTTAAATCTTCCTTGGAAAGATTGAAGAACACGGATCAACAAATAAATGTGCTGCGGACACCTGCCTTAGGCAAATGACTGAAATTGGACTATCAATCACTGAAATTTTGTAAAATTCTCTGCCTCTGGCCACTTATTTTATGTGGCTGACTAAGCTGTACATATGCTCTCGAGTTGACTAGACAGAAAATGTGGACGTGGTTCAGCTTCTTATTTATTTAGGAAAAAGAGCCAGCAGTCTTTGATCAAGAGAACTGGCTTGTTTGCTTGTGTCTGGGCACATGACTTTCTGTCATCCATTTTCACTTCCAAAAGTTAAGGTTAAACATAACAGTGAAGTGTTAAAATTATTTTTAAATAATCTTATAGTTGGGGAGCTTGCTTTCTCTACTCATAATAAATTTTTAAAAAATCAGTGAACTAATGAATCTCCTTTCTCTTTATTTCCACCACCTCTCACAGTTCCTTTGCAGGGGTCTCTTTTGCAGGCATGTTAGTAGAAAATACTGAGAAGAAAGCAGAAAGGAAGAATGTCTGTTTTTTTCATCTTCTGCAGCTGCCTCTAGCTGCAGATCCAGAGCTTTTAAAATTTAGGGGTATTATGGAAATTATAGAACTTGTGAAGGGATGCCTCAGGAAAAAAAAAGTTATAAACTTCACAAGACTCATGAATCATAGGCAAAATTTATTCAAAGTAGAAACTTCCATGATTTTCAGACATCACATCCACCGGGCTTCCTTTGCTCAGCCCTTCTAGCCTGAAATCCAAACTAGCGCTGAAACTGTATTATGTCACCATTTTCTCGCAGCCTATTTGTCTGATTTATATTTGTCCCTCCGGCCAGGATCAAACGGGGTTTTTCAAATTATTGGTAAAGAATTTTTACATGTTGTCATCTTGTAAATATAAATTAATAATAATCATAATGCTCTATTACAAAGTAGATATTTACAGTAGGACATTAAAAGCAATTTAACAGAGAGCATCAAGATTTAACATGAAGCAATGCTCACAAAAATATTAGAAAAGCCACCAGAGCCTCGAGCTATAATATTTTACTCAGCCCCATAAGTTTGAAAGCTTTCTTTTTCCCCAATCAGAACTGGAAAGTTTCTGTTAAATCACTTACTTCACTTCTATTGCTTTCCCCTTCCATGTGGGAGATGTGATGAACAAAAACTTCCTTTATTTGTGCTTGAATATTTATTCCTAATTATTTGTTATTTTTTCTCTCAAATAACGGTAGCTAGACTTTCCTTGAACCAAATTAAAAAGCAGAATGCAAGCTGACTGTATATTGTAGTTGTGATTATATAAAAATATGACTGCATATGAATAAAGGACTAGAAGGGAATATATAGAAATGACTTCAATGATATGAGTGTGATGGACATGATCAGGGTTTGCTCACACCACACACACACACACACACACCAGTTTAATTTTATGTAAGGCTATGCAATATAGCTGTATCCTAGGGCTTCATTTTCAAGTTTCCTCAGTGATGATTGCAAGTCTGTGATGTTAAACACTTGGGTGATTTTTAAATTCAATCACTTTTCTACATTTCAGAAGCTCCCTCCTTCTGAGTTTCCTTATCCATCCCTCTTCCAGGAAACTCATTCAATCTTTCATGTCACTGGAGTTTATTGAGCACCTATGTGTGCCGGATCTCAGGGACGTAGTGATCGCTGGGGCCAGTTCTGACACTGACTTTCCTGTCACACTCTCAGAGTCTGCTGACTGCTGGTCAGTGCCCCATTCTCCCCTCCTAAGACCATTCTAGGTCCTTTTCTGTCAAGACTCAATTTCTCCCTGTTTCCTTTCCTCCTGAGGACATCTGCTCCCCAGGCTTGGGGACACATTCTCATCTCCCAGCATCTCTCATTACAGAGGAACATTTCATAGACATAACCTCTTCTTGACTCCCTTCTGTGTCACCCCTTCAGTCACACTGAATCTTCTTCTCCCCTCTCATTTGAGAAAAGACCATGCTCATTTCTTTATCCCCTTCTTTTCTCATACCCTAAAGTTTTCTCATCCGGGAAAATTCCTTGACCTTCATCCCACTCTGTCCACCTTCTCTCCTCTGCCCAGAGGACATTTGCAAGAAGCATGACATCATTACACACCCACACACACACCCACCACGTACACAAACACCATTATAATATTTACATTTTATTCAGGGCTTATTTCATGACAGTTTCTGTCCAAATAAGTACAGATTTTGCTTCCCTTTCATTTTATCTTTGGAGAAACCACCAAATGTTTCTTAAGGAGAAAAACTCTGAGCTTTAGAGGGATGAAGATCATCGACTAGGTGACCTTATGGTAAATAGAAGAAGTGGCCCCCACTGTGCATGCCCACCTGCAAGGTCCGCCAATACAGCCTCTGGGCTGTGCCCCGCCCCACACGGTCCACTGGCTCGCAGTCTGACGTGGCCACCCTGGAAAATTCTTTTCCCATCACTCTGATCCCATCCAAATATCTACTAGGCCTTCACATGAAAGTGACACCCAAGAATTTCAATAATCATTTAAGAAGACAAGTTTCCTGGACTGCTTTAACCTCTGGTTTCTATTTATTTCAATGTCACCATCACTGTCCTTCATATTCAACAGCCGCTCTCACCTCTGGCTTTGACTTCTCCTGGGTCACCTGCATCTACAAAGTTACCAAGATTCACTGATTGTTTTTTCTCCAAAGACTCCGTCAATTTGCAAGAAGAAACTCACACCAATCCAGATGCTCAAACATGTACAACAGCAAAAACACCTAGCACAGAATTTTTAAGATGAAACAGACATACATTAAAGAAGATAGTAAATAGCTTCCACATCAATAAACATCAATGGAATAAAGTTAACTTTAAAAAAAGCTTTCAAATTCTATCAGAAAAATAAAACCAAAGTGTGTGTGTGGGTGTGTGTGGTGTAAAAACAACAGCAAAAATCAAGTAGCAATGTGGCAATATGTACACATACATATACATATACATATGCATATACATGGAGTTTTATTCAGCTAAAAATAAAATCAAATTATGGCATTTACAGGAAAATGGATGGAACTAAAGTCCATCACATTAAGTGATAAGTCAATTTCGGGAGGTTAAGAGTCATATATTTTCTCTAGTGCATAGGCCAGAGGGAACAAGGTGGGGGTAGATCTCCTAAAAATCAAAGGGAGATCAGTAGAAGAAAGGGATCAAAGGGTGGAAGACAAGGAGGGAGAGGGGGAAATGCTGGGGAGTGATATTGGCCAAATTATAAATTATATTCTTATATTGTGTGTACACACGAGTATGTAACAACAAATCCCATAACCAAATGCACCAATAAAAAGTGTGTGAAAAATTCATCCAGAAAAAAAAAAGGAAAAGAAAAAAAATGTCTTCTAACATGCTTGAGGTTCTGGGTTCAATCTCTGGTACAACCAAATGAATAAATTAATAAAATTATTCAGGCCAAGAGTATTCAAAAGTTGCCAAGCACAAATGATAATAAGTCAGGAACTGTTTATTCAAGGCAAAAAATACACAAGACAAAAGCTGGAAATAAAAGAAAGATTATTCCTCATAAAAAAGAGATCCTTAGTGATAACGATAGAGGGATCACCCTGCACCTCGACCCCCATGCACCTTCCCACTGGATTTGTGGCTCTTGGTGAGGTGGTCTACCTGCTTCAGCTCATTTCTTTGGCCTCCAGCCTACTTCAGCACAAGCAGCCCATTCAGTGTCCTTGACACAACCTGTCACAAACCTGCTGGATGCAAGAATGGTTCCAAGCAGGCGGCCTGAGTTTAAGTCCCAGCTCCAGGACCCACCAGCTCTGTGGCCTGAGCTGGTCACTCAGCCTCTCTGGGCCTCGTTTTCTTCATGGGTAAACTCTGGCTAATAGACCTCACTCACCAGGAGCTTATAAAACCTACATAAAATAGCATTTGTGAAGTGATGGGATTAGAACTAGATAGAAATAATAACCAGATAGATTATTTAATCTACAAATACTTGCTACTGTGAACTCAGCATGTATGTTCTCTGGCTAAATTCCTGCTGTGGTTGCCTCCTGGCTACCAAATAAAATAGGACTTCAGAACCTGAAACTTAAGTCCTTTTGTCGTTCGGAAGGCAGTCTGTCTTGTTGACATTCTGTCCTGCCACTCTCTGCCTCACTGTGTGATTCCAGGTCAACCAGGGACCTTGGCCACGTCCCCCACTGTTCCCATGCAGTCCTTCTGCTGAAAGGGCACCCTGTTGTCTGCCGCAGGTCCTTTAAACACTTGCTCAAGTGTCCTCCACACTCGACGTGGATCTCCTGGTAAATCACGTTACTCTGTTAGGATCCTGTGGGATTTATGGACTATGAGAGAAGAACTGCACATTTCCCTCACATTTTTTTCCCCTCAGTTCAGTGAGTGAGGGAATGTGCTCAGTATTCCTTTGCAAATTCACTGTGTCTGATACACAATTTTCAAATGCTAGGTGTTCAGAAACATGATTTGAATCAGTGAAAGGAACAAATTTTACATTTACTAAAATGGAAAAGGCACATTTTTATGCCTAAGAAGTTTCTAAGTACCAAACAATCCAGTTCAATTTTAATCAGTTGCATGTCATTTGTTTTTTAGGAATTTTTTTCTTACTGTGGGCCTCTGATTTCTCTGTTTTCCCTCTCATGGACCCACAAAGATTGCATCTTTGTGCTAAGCGGTATCAGTGGAAAACTTTGGATCCTATTCTGGTCCTCATCAGCTCTCAGAAATTGAATATTCTCTGAGTCTACTTCTTCATGTGTAAAATAAGGTAATGCCATGTAAGGTTAACATGAGAATTAAATGAGACTCTTGTGATATGTTTGGCCCACAGTAGGGATGCAATAACAGATAGCTAATAATAGTAGTTGTAACTCTGATAGTTTTCTTTATAAACTGTCACTCTTTTATTTTCATCGATTTTCAAGATTTTCTGTCTTTACATCACCAAAAGGCATGACGTATCCTTTCTATAACGACAGTACGTTATAGGACTAAATCAGGGTCTACCTTCACTTCAGATTCTGTAGGTGTACAGTTTCCCTGTAAAGGTGGATGACATCTGGGGAGTCATCCCTTTGTCCATCCCTCATCCTAATATTTTAAAGCAGCACAAATCACAAATCTATGTCTTTTCATGCTTATAATATTCTTCCCCTGCAAGTATTCTAAATATTTTATGGGATAATCTGCTGCTGATGAGGTCAGCATGTGATAATGCAGCTTCCAAAACCTATAGTTTCATTATTTATGATAAATATATGATGCTTCTGTATCACCTTGGAAGTGATTATCCAGAGAGACACCTTCTGAAACACTTTCCTTTCTCTCTTAGTTTTTAATTTCCTTTTTCACTCTCTTATCTTATTCTACTATTTTTTTTCTTTTTCTTTTTTTTGATACTGGGGATTGAACCCAGGGGTGCTTAACCACTGAGCCACATCCCCAGTTCTTTTTACTTTTTATTAGAGACAGGATCTTGTTAAGTTACTAAGGGCCTTGCTGAGTTGCTGAGGCTAGCTTTGAACTTGGAATCCTCATGCCTCAGCCTCCCAAGCTTATTCTACTTTTTATTCAAGATGGTTACCATGACCATCAACTGGGCTCCGCCTGGGACAGACAGTCTCTAGTTAGGGCCACTTTCACAAGAGTTGCAAACTTATAAAACACTTCTAATTTCAATCAAGAGCAACTTCAACTATTCTGTAGGAAGCTAACCATTACTATTTTCCACAGCTGATTTAACTGCTGAGTGATTTCATCTTCTCTCAGCAACCTCATCTGAACTTCTGGTTTCGTCCCGTCTGTTCAGGTTTTAGGGAGGTGGAGATACTCAACAGGAAGATTGGGGCTTGAGACCTGAGCAGACGCAGGTCAAATTTTAACTCTACCGGTTGCTTACTTTGTCTCTTAAGCTTTACCTTATTGTGTTTCCACAGAATGAAGTGGTTCACCTATAAAACACACAAATATAACCACCTCAAAGCGTTGCCAGGAGCAGAGGAAATGAACGTGCGCCCCTCTCCTCTGCTGAGAGCCAGCACACACAGGGGACCTCAGTCATGGTGTCTTTTCTGGCACTATACCATGTAAGGCAGCACGGAGCTCAAATAAGCACCAGTCATCTAGCCTGGAAAACAAATCACCTTTAACAACTTTGTTTCCATGGGAAAACACATTTTGAGCAGTAAACAACTAATTTACTAGCATGTGTTGGGAACACAATTAAAATATCAGACACTGGAGTGGAGATGAGCTTAATCTGTAAGTTGGATGTGAATAATATATGCAACACAAAATAAGCCGTTAACTTTCTTATTATTTTGTGAAATTTTAAGAATGATTTCAGTATTTGAAGCAGCTGTAGGAATAAAGTTGGTTACGGGAGTAAGAAGATTAATTTTTCCGCTTAGTTTTCCCTAAGGAGAACGGCTCTTGGTAAACATTTACTAATGGGCCTTTGGACTCAAGAGTGTGAAGGTACATTAAATTACTCAAGGCTGCTTCTTCTGTAGGAAGAAAGAAAGTGAAATGTTGATTTTTCACACCCAGAAGACTGGAGAGGTATTTTTTGGTAGCAAAAGTTCCCTTGTCCATGGGACTCTTCACAGGTATTTTTTATTGTTCTCTAAAACTCAACATTTATGTTCATGGGCTTGAAGAAAGCAAATGATGTTTGTATTTAACCACGGATAGGAAAGTGAGTTATTGAACTAACCCAAAGAAGAACAAAAGACTTATTCTGTTATAAGCAACCAAAAACTACAAATGAGATAATACACTGAGTGCATGGTAAACTGCAGAGAAGCATGACCTTCACCAGATCTTAAAGGTAACAGAACATATGTGAATCACTGACTCTGCCAAAGGCCACACTGGGCACTCAGATCCCCATTAGCAAAACGAATAGGCTCCCTGTCCTCACAGAGCCTTCAAATTATAGGAAAGGCAGATTGACATAAGCCTACAATTGAGATATAGTACTTAAGTCTCATACAGATACATTGTTTGGTCTGTTACCATAAGAAGTGGCACTCAAACTGAAGATCAGAAGACCATGGAGGGTAGACGTGGTAAAAAAAAACTGCATGCCTACTGCCCTATTTGAATCTGCAATATCCCCCCAGATGCCCACAGGTTGAAGGCTCAGTCCCCATCACTATGATGTCCTGCCTTGCCACAGGACCAACTAATTATGGTCTGAAACCTCCCACACTGAACCTCAACAAACCTTTCCTCTTTTGAAGTTGATTTATCTCAGATATTTGTTACAGTAATAGAAAGCTGACTAATACATCCACACATCAGAGATCCCAAAAAAGTCTTTCAGAAAAACTTGGTGGTAGAAACAGTGTGTTGCAGAATCCCAACATTTCTAATGTCTGCCTTTGTCTTTCCCAACTTGGATAGGCTTTATAACATTAGGTTCAAATCTTACCAGTAAATGCTCATCAAAACTTAACCATAGCTTTGTGTGGTAGCACACACCTGTAATCCCAGCAGCTCAGGAGGCTGAGGCAGGAGGATAGCAAGTTCAAGACCAGCCTCAGTGAGTTAGCAAGGCCCTCAGCAACTTAAAGAGATCCTGTGTCCAAATTTAAAAGTAATAAGGGCTGAGGATGTGGCTAAGTGGGAAAGCATCCTAGTACAAATAAACAAACAAAACACAGAGGCACACACTCATTTACCCACAGAACCTTTCTACCTAATAATGTGAAAAATGGGCATTTGTAGCAAAGTTACTAAATTCTCAGGGTGTTTCAAATTTCCACAGAATAAAAATCCTTAAGTTAGGACACAATGAGTATAGAATTTTATAGAAAGATTGCTAGGTAGGACAAGATACGGTAATGTTTCTGTTGATAGATGCTGATTCATTCTCAGTGAGACACTATCTATGGATAAGTAAGCCTAACTAAAAGTACAACAATTAGAATCAACTACATGAAACTGAATTTTTTTTCTCCAAAGAAATAGGTACGAAGGATCTCATTTTGGAGTTCATTAGCATCATTCTAAGTATAAGAAGTTGGGCTGGACAGAGTGAAAATTTCTTGAGTAGAAGCAGACCTCAGAAACTGGAACCCTCCCATCTTGAACAAGTCCCTCCATGGTGAGCTTTCTGATCTGCTGGGCTTTCATTCCATTCCCATGCCTTCTCTTTCAAATTCCCGTGGACCAGCAACTCAACAGACTCAGTGCATGTGGGGAAAGCCCTGTTTCTCTACCCAGGAGAGATGGGCAGTTCATCAGAATACCTGGGCAAAGACAAATCTTTCAGTGTCCAAGCCAGCCTGAGGTTTCACCTAAATGGTTAGGATTATTCTATGCTCTCATTCAGGGAAGCAGTTGGATTCCATTTTAATGTGTCCTCAGTTCATACCTGTTTTTGCTGGCTAAACCATTATAAAACTAAATTTTGAAAAAAAAAATCAATCAGCATGATTCACAAAGGCCTAGAGTGGCAATTTTTCTGATTGTGTTACCTTGGAGAAAGTACATACTTCTTGGTTGGTCCTAAACACATAGTTGAATAAATGATTCTTAAAATAGTTAATTATACAGGCAAAGGCTAATATCCTGGTTGCCAGTTATCAGAACTGTCCAAATTGTAGATAAGAAATAATTTAGGCTCAGATACAGTGCAGCTTAACAGAGTAAAAGAAAATGATTATCCCTAAAAATATTTAATCTCCAGAATGTTGTTTTTGTATTTAACAAGATCTACGCCTGCTCTTGGGGAACCTACATGTAAAGGCAGTGAAATGAACTAATCCATATGTTGCACGTTCATTAAAATCAGGCAGTGTCTTGCAATTACAAATTAAATTGGTGCATCTGGAAAGAGGAATACTGGTATTTACAGGTTTTTGTGATTTTTTTCCTTATCATAAAATAATGGAAATTGTAGTTCTGATTTTTGTTTGATTAAAGGAACTATTTCATTGTTCTAATTGGAAAGGTATGTAAAACTTCTGAAATATGGACATATGGATCAGCCTTGTTAATGGAGTCTGTTAATTCGGCATTGTTAACAGTCCGCATTTTCCCCAGAGTACATATTTTTAGTTTGTCAGAAAGTATTTAGTTGAGCAGTTTTTCTTTAATTTCTGCTTTTTTTTTTTTTTCCTAGAGGGCTTTTTACTTAAAATGTGTCGAGAATTTTTATTGCTTTTATGTCTGTCTGAATCTTCTCAAGTAACCCAGTTTTTATGTGCTGTTTGGATAAAGACATTTTCGAATCCCTCTAGAATGGTTCCGTTTGGAAAACATCCTATAGACATGATTTGCTGGAGGCAAGCTCACATTACAGATGAAAAGTCTACACCAAGACAATAGAAAAAAATCAGAGTTTCTTCAAATCAAAAGAGAAAGGCATTTTTAATCTTTTTTCACTGAGCCCAAAAGACCTATTTAAAACTTTGTTGGAATGAAAAAAAAAAGCACACCATTACAAGCCTGCTAAGATGTCACTCTGTCCATTTCTTACACCCTCCGTTTGTACAAATGTCCCAGGCACAGGTTCATGCTGGAACTTATGGAAAGCCATTCCGTAGCAGATTGGTTGATTTATGCTCATGATGATCCAGGAAAATGAGGAATGAAATGAACCAAACCACTTCTCCAAAATGGGCATTTAGCATACTCTCAGTGGTGGGAAAATACTTCCTAACACCTGCCTTCTAAAGCTTATTTTCTGCTTATTTGTAAACAATCATAGGGAAAGCAAAATTCAATGCTGTCAAAAATAAACAAGTACTTCCAGAAACTCCCCCGTAATTTCTCCAGGAAGTTTCACCAGTCGCTAAAACTGATTTTTGTTGCATCCTCCGTTATTTTAGATGAATCAATGGAGACACCATGGTGGATTCATACTTGACCTGTCTCAGCTGCCACTGCAGTGAGGACTCATGTACTTGGCTTGCAAACAAACACAAAAAGACTTGATATAATCTTGCTTTGTACTTGAAAACATCTTACTTTATCCATACTGTCACAGAAGTTAACTTTTTATACATGCTCTTTCAACAACTGCTCCTCTTTCTGTGTTTTGGACAGATATTGTAATCTGTTCTTAAAAAGTCCAAGGAGCTTGGCTGGGGATGGAGTTTAATGGTAAAGTTCTCACCTACCATGGGTGAGGCCCAGGTTCAATTCCAGGAACCTCCCAAATGGAATGATCCTGTACATTGGGGAGCCACACATATATAAAAGCATCTGATTCTTCCAGAAGAAATTGAGTTTATCTTCTAAGTTTTCAACTTGGTTGAATAAGAGGTAAAAGAAATGTGTGGTCTCACAGCAAAGTAAATAGAGCTGAGTAAAGTACTGAGGAGCACATTCAAGGCCTCCTGAATCTGGGAAATGTTGTTGACCCACGACCTGAAAACAAGGTTAATCTTATATGGTTGCAACTAACAGCTGCCTCCAGGGCATTGCCTGTGTTTAGGGAATGGAGAATCAGCTCCAAAGGGCTTCCTTGAGCAGCCTTCTGTGATATTACCTTTCCTTCCTAACTTCCCTGAAATTCCCATTACTGAAATCACAATAGCAAGCTCTGCATTCCCTAACTGAGTAAAGAAGTCAAATTATTTATTCACCACAGAGAAAGTCAGATGCTCAGCTGGTTCAAGCCAGCACATCAATACAGATGTTCACTTTGGAAGAGTTACCTGCCAAGGCATCAAGGCCTCCCCAACCCCTGACCTAGCCCCACTCAGGAGCCCCCAGAATCTAGTCGTTTTCTTCCCTCAGGGTCCTGCCCAAGCCCAGTGGTTGACATCCATTCTGAATGGCTGGTGGCCTGGACCCGGTAGTTATGAAATATTTTTAATGTCATCCCTGATTAAGAAAGTTGGAAGAGGACCTTCTAGCTTTCCATCACTCTTTCGGCATGAAGATACTCAGTAGAGTCAAAGATTCTGTAGACTGGACCCTGAAAGGGGTTTTGGACAGGTGGTTTTTCTAAGTGATCTCCCAGGAATAATGCCAGCAGGCAGAGACCAAGAAAGGCAGATGCACTGCTCCTCTTCTTCACCACCCCAGACCAACATGAGATTGTCTTTGTCAATTCAGGCTGCTATAACAAAATTCCATAGACCAGGAAGTTTTTCAAGATATTCACATCTCTATCCATTCATCTGTTGAAGGGCATCTAGGTTGGTTCCACCATTGTGAATTGAGCAGCTAGAAACATTGATGTGGCTGTGTTACTGTGGTATGCTAATTTTAAGTCCTTTGGGTGTAAACCGAGGAGTGGGATAACTGGGTCAAAAAGTGGGTCCATTCAAAGTTTTCTGAGGAATCTCCACACTGCTTTGCAGAGTGACTGTACCAATTTGCAACTCCACCAGCAATGTACAAGTGTGCCTTTTCCCCACATCCACGCCAACATCTATTGTTTGAGTTCTTGATACCAGATATTGTAATTGGAGTAAAATGAAGTCTTAAAGTTGTCTTAATTTGCATTTCTCTAATTACTAGAGATGTCAAACACTTTTTCACATATTCATTAGTTGCCTACACATCTTCTTCTGTGAAGTGTCCAGTTCCTTGGCCCTTTTATTAATTGGGTTCTTTGTATTTTTGGTGTAGACTTTTGTAAGTTCTTTATAAATTTTGGAGATTAGTGCTCTATCTGAAGTGTGTGTGGAAAAGATTTTCTCCCACTCTGTAGGCTCTCTTTTCACATTACTGATTGTATCCTTTATGGACAAGAAGGTTTTTAGTTTGAATCCATCTCATTTATTGTAGTATATATACACAATGGAATATTATTCAACCATAAAGAAGAATAGAACTATGGCATTTTCAGGTAAATGGATGGAATTGAGAAATATCATGCTAAGTGAAATAAGCCAATCCCAAAATACCAAAGGTCAAATGTTTTCCCTGATAAGTGGATGATGATACATAATAGGGGTGGGGGAGTGGGGGGTAAGAGAAGAAGGGAGGAATGTTGGATTATGTAGAGGGAAATGAGAGGGGGAAGGGGTCAGGGTATGAAAGATGGTGGAATGAGACAGACATCATTACCCTATGTACATGTATGATTACATGAATGGTATGAATCTACATCACGCACAACCATAGAAATGAAAAGTTGTACCCATTTGTGTACAATGAATCAAAATGCAGTCTGTAAAAGTAACAAAAGAACTAACAAAAGAAAAGATCTTCATGTCTCATGGTTCTGGAGGCTGGGAAGCACATGATGAGACAGATTCAGTGACTGGTGGGAACCCTAAACCTGGTCCATAGCCAGCCATCCTCATTCTATCCTGACATTGCAGAAGGAGTGTGTGCCAATCCCATTCTTGAGGGCTCTGGGCTCATGACCTGATCACCTCCCAAAAGTGCCACTTCCTAACACCATCACCTCGGCGGCCTGGTTTTCACATGTGAACTTTGGGAGACACCAACGTTCAAACCATAGCAGTGACACATAGAGTTGGGGCCCTGGAGGAATTAGCACTGGGAGAGGGGAGGGTTGTGTGGGGAGTGAGTCAAATAAGGACCAAAGAAGAGGAAACACAGGCAAACTTAGCCTTCGTTAGTATTTTCTGGGAGTTAGTTTAAATTAATGAGAAGTCCTAACAAGAAGTCACGTTTCTTCTCCATAGTCACCCTCAGAACTGCACAAGGCAGCTGGTTCATCACTTCCCCTCCACCCCCAGCAGGGAACACACCCCCAGTGTTGAGTTTACCTGTTTACTACTCCATTACCTCCTATAGGAACTGAGATCTTTAAGGTTCAAGATCATGCTTTAGTATATCCAGAGCCCTACACAATGTTTGCACATTAAGAAATGTCAGTGAAATACTCATTAATAACCAGTAGTGAGGGCTGGGGATGTAGCTCAGTTGGTAGAGTGCTTGCCTCACAAGCACATGGCCCTGGGTTCAATCCCCAGCACTGCAAAATAAATAAATAAGTAAATAAATAAACAAACAAACGAATAAATAAATAAATAACCAGTAGTGAGCAGAAGAACGTGATGGTATCAGGGTGGCAGGAAAGGGCTTCTTTGAAGGGTCCGATGATGTGTATGTTCTTATACTGTCTTGGAAACACTGCCCTCTCCCAGTGTTTTAAAATTATTCTATAATATTATGTTTGAACTTGCCTAACTAGAATGTAGAGGTAATTTATTCAGCAAGGCAGTGACACTTAATACTTTCATATGTTTTTACAAGTATAGGATTAAAAGAAAATAAATTATTGCATGATTATTATTTACGTACACAAAGACAATCTTCCCTTTTCCTGAACTATTGCACTATGTGGAGTCAGACCTTCAGAGGAAAGGAAGGAGAGTTGATTACAGGGCCTTGAGGTGTATCTGAGAATTTCACTTCACATTGTAGGTTAGCAGGATATACCACATCTCTGGAAATCTTATGGGGAAAAGTATTTCAGAAGGGTTAGATCTGAATTTGTCTACCACCAATAAGCTTCTAGAAAAGATTTGTGGTTAGTTTTCCATTGCTATAATAAAATACCTGAAACTGAGTGATGCATAAAGAAAAATGATTTTTTTAGCCCACAGTTTTGAAAGCAGAAAGTCCAAACAGCACAATGCCGGCTCTGGTGAGGAGTCCCCTGGCTGAGTCACATCAAAGCCAATAACACGATGGCAGGACGACATGTGAGAGAGAAATTACGGTATGGCACAACAGAAGCCAAAGAGACTGGGGAAGGACCAGAATTGTTCTTTTATAATTACTCCTTCTTGAGAACTGACCAGAGTCCCATGAGAACAATATGAATTTCTTTCAAGGGCAATGTCTTTAATGACTTAAAGGTTGCACAACCTCTGGATACCACCAACACATGGAGTATCAAGCTCCTACTGCATGAAATCTTGGGGACACACTGAAACCATACACAAACCATACAAGATTCCTTCCATCTGCCTCTTTGCACCTACACATCAAGGGATGCAGAAGGAATGGAGAATATATGCTCTTGTGTGGTGAGGTAATGGTCACCCTCATAAGGTGGGAGGAGTAGACTGCTATTGGGGACCAAATCTGTGTATCCTCTTCCAGTTGAAACTGAGCTCAAAAATCATAACCACTGAGCTCAGTGCATGGATGAGCACCTTGTTCAAAGATTAATGCATAATGAGGAAATGGGTATAAGAATAGGGAGCAGAATGCATCAACATGCATGCCATAGAACAATAGTTCAGAAGCATGCTCCCAAACCTCTGGAACATGTCCCTGGGTCATTTCCAAGCAATCCTGTGCACAATTAAGGCTCTGCAAACAGGCATTGGAAAAGACTGTTGAGTGTTAATTATCTTCAGGTCTATTAAGCTTACCTAAGGAAATGTCCTTTAAAACACCAACAGCACACAGAACTAGCATCTTGCAGAGATCTCTGGAAAAGGCATATCTAAGGATGCTGCTCAATCATCAATGGCAGAACAAAACTGAAAAGTGTGCATCGAAGGACCTCATTCCATGAAGAAGAAGGAATAAGAGGGGACTAGAAGTGTGGCAAGGTGATGCAGAAGAGGTCCCTTGAACAATAATTTGCCCCACTGTCAATCAATAGGTGAGGCCATCCACCCATCGTCTGATGCTGTGCTATGCCATATCTTGAATGCATCTGAGGATGAAGAATGGAGACCAGGTGTGTACACAGGTGCCTAAGCCTACAATTTAGCCTGATAGGAAGGCCAGGGTTCGCTGAACGTCACAACTTGAGGGGTCTATAAAAATCATGTAGCTTAATCCTTTCATTTTAGATATGAAACTAAGACAGTCTATGTCAATTTCTTGAAGTCAAATAATGAGAAAACTGGAATTTACATTTTCTCACTTGGTCAGGGCTATCCTTATAGGAAGCCAATATGTTTGTCCTTAGAAATACCTTGGAAGGGGTTGATAAGAAAATCTGCAGTTGGTCACCTTGTCAAGGCTGGGCACAGTTGCACATGCCTATAATCCCAGTAATTCAGGAACTGAGGCAGGAGGATTGCAAGTTCAAAGCCAGCCTCAGCAACTTAGTGAGGCCCTAAGCAACTTGAAGACTCTATCTCTAAATAGAATTTTTAAGAAGGGCTGGGGATGTGACTCAGTGGTTAAGCACCCCTGGGTTCAATCCCTGGTCAAAAAAAGAAAAACAAAACAGAAGTTTTGGGGAAACTTTTTAATAAATCCACAGGGAAAGAAGGAGCAAAACAAGGAAATGCAATAGAAAGCAGAGAAAGAGTAGAATTAACAAGGAGACGATAGAAAAAGAAAAAACCTTGTCAAATACTCACTCCAGTCACAATATTCACAGAATATGTGACTACCATGGCGTGGGTCTGAAAGTCTCCCAAAGGCCTGTGTGCCAGAGACTGGGTCCCCAGGTTTGCACTATTGGGAAATGGTCAAAATTTCAAGAGATGGGGCCCACCAGGAGGTCCTTAGGTCATTGTAGTCATGCCCTTCAAAGAGATGGGGTCCCCACCCCTTCCTCTTTTTCTCTCTCCTTTGCACAAATTTTGGTCCCTGCAGTGAGGGAAGGACTCTGCTGCACTGAGCACTCCGCACAGTGGTGTGGGGCCCCACTGGCTCAGAGGTAATGACAACAACCAACCAACCACAGCTGATACCTCCCAAACTATAACCCAAAGTAACCGCTTTCTCTTTGTAAGCAGATTATCAGGAATTTCTTACAGTAACAGTGACCCAAGGTGACAGTGATCTTCCATCTTGACTCTTGTTTCAAAGATGTCAGACACAGAAATTTCTTCAAGCAGCTTTCACATCAACCACTGTGACACTGATGGCAGTCGCCATGACTTGGACACTTGCTTTGGAATAGGCATTTGCCCAACATTTAATTTGCTGAATCTCTGTATATGATTGTAAGTATCCGATTTAAGCATTTAATAACTTGATTTTATAATGTAAAATGAAGACGGAAGCTCCTGAAATTTCAATACTTTGGAATTTTGATTCAATTATAAAGAATTCAATTTAGTTTCTGCTTTCTGAATTCATTAACAAGCTAATCTACATTGATTCCTAAGTATTTTATTTTTTTGAGGCTATTGTGAATGGGGCAGTTTTTTCTAATTCCTCTTTCAGCTGATTCATCATTGGTGTATAGGAATGCAACTGATTTATGGGTGTTAATTTTGTACCCTGTTACCTTGCTGAATTCATTTATGAGTTCTAGAAGTTTTCTGGTGAAGTTTTTTAGGTCTTCTAAATATAAAATCATGTGAACACAGAAACAGTTTGAGCTCTTCTTTTCCTATTCGTATCCCTTTCACTTCTTTCTTTCTTTCTTTTCTTTTCTTTTTTTTTTTGATGTTGTTATAGGTGGACATAATACCTTTATATTATTTATTCATTTTTATGTGATACTGAGGATCAAACCCAGGGCCTCACATGTGCTAGGCAAGCACTCTACCACTGAGCCACAACCTCAGTCCCTTAACATCTTTCTTTTGCCTTGTTGCTTTAACTAGAATTTCAAGGATTAATATGAATGGAAGTGATGAGAGTGGGCATCCCTGTCTTGTTCCTAATTTTAGAGGGAATGTTTTCATTTTTACTCCATTTACAATGATGTTGGCCTTAGATTTGTCATATACAGCTTTTATGATGTTGAGTTATGGTCATTCTAATGTTTTTCCAGTGCTCTAAACACAAATGGGTGCAGTATTTTGTCAAATGCTTTTTCTGCATCTATCAAGATAATCATGTGGTTCTTGCCTTTAAGTCTATTTATGTGAGCTATTATATTTATTGATTCCCATATGTTGAACCAACCTTGTATCTCTGAGATGAAACCCACTTGATCATGGTGTACTATAGAGGTGAAATACCTCTACAATGAAAGCTATAGCACATAAAGACAGAGATTTTGGAAGACCTTAAAGGTGGAAAGATCTCCCATGTTCTTGGATAGGCAGAATTAATATTGTCAAAATGGCTATACTTCCAAAAGCAATGGGCAGATTCAATGCAATTCCCATCAAAACTCCAATAACATTCCCCCTAGAAATAGAAAAGACTGTCAGAAAATTTATCTGGAAAAATAAAAGGCCAAGAAAAGCCAAAGCAATTCTTAGCAAGAAAAATGAAGCAGGATGCATCACTATGCCAGATGTTAAATTATACTACAGAGCTATGATAACAGAAACAGCATGGTATTGGCACCAAAACAGGCAAGAAGACCAATGGAACAGAACAGAAGACAGAGACAAACTCACATAAATACAGTTACTTCATACCACATGAAGACACCAAAACCACACCCTCAGGAAAAAGATGGGCTCTTCAACAAATGGTGCTGGGAAAACTGGAAATCCATATGTAATATAATAAAAGTTAATCCCTATCTCTCACCCTGCACAAAAATCAACTCTAAGTGGATTGAAGACCTAGGTGTTAGACAAGAAACCCTGTACCTACTAGAAGAAAAGGTAAACTTAACATTTCAACATATTGACTCAGGAGCTGACTTCTTTAACAAGACTTCTAAAGGACAAAAAATAAAGTTAAAATCAATAAATGGGATGCTATCAATCTAAAAAGCTTCTTCACAGCTAAGGAAATAATCAAGAACTTCATTGAAGAGAGAGCCTACAGAATGAGAGAAAATCCTTCTCACCTGTACCTCATTAATTTTCAGGATATATAAAGAACTCAAAAAACTTAACACCAAAAATAAATAAATAAATAAATAAATAACCCAGTCAATCAATGGGCAAAGGAACTGAACATACACTTCTCTAAAGAAGAAATATGAGTGGTCAACAAATAGATGAAAAAATGTTCAACATCTCTAGTAACTGGAAAAAATGCAAATTAAAACTCCACTGAGATTTCATCTCACTTCAGTCAGAATAGCAACTATCTTGTATATAAGTAACAATATATGTTGGCAAGGATGTGGGGAAGAGGGTATCCTCATGCATTGTTGGTGGGACAGCAAATTGGCGCAACCACTCTGGAAAGCAATATGGAGATTTCTCCAACTTGGAATAGAACCACCCAGTGGGACCCAGTTATCCCACTCCTTGGCCTATACCCAAAGGACTTAAAATCAGCCTACTATAGTGATGCAGCCACATCAATGTTTGTAGCAGATCAATTCACAATAGCTAGATTGTGCAACCAACCTAGATGCCCTTCAATTGATGAATCGATAAAGAAACTGTGGTATATGTACACAACGGACTGTGACTCAGCCATAAAGAAAAACAATTTTATGACATTTTCCAGTAAATGGATGGATCTGGAGACTATCATGCTAAGGAAAATAAGCCAATTTCCAAAAACCAAAGATTAAACATTTTTGCTGATGTGTGGGAACTAAACCACAATAAAAGGTGCGGAGGGGAAGAAGAGAAGTTCAGTAAATTGGACAAAGGGGAATGAAGGGAAGGGAGGGTAAATGGGAACAGGAAAGACAGTAGAATGAATCTAACATAATTTTCCTATGTACAGATATAAAAATATCTAAGTAAATTCCACCACCATGTACACCTGTAAGAATGGGGTCCTAATTAGAATAAGATGTATTCCATGAAGGTATGATTTTATCAAGATGGATTCTGCTATCAGTATAACTAAAAAGTATAATTAAAAAAATCTAATCTAGTTATTCTTGCAATGCAATGGGGATTCTGGATAGGGCAGAACTTTCTCCAAGTGCACGTATGAGAATTAATCCTTCAATGGCCTGATGTTCCAACATGATTAAAAATAATTTTTTTCAAGAAAATTGATGAACAGAAACTTTCCTTTTATGCCTAGATTTCCTGTCGTAATCACCTATTAAATGCTGGAAAAACAGTTCAAGCAAAATTGCGACTGCCTGAATGACCTACCTAAGGAACGTGATCTTCTGGGACTTGCTTCCCTGGGGTTAGGCTGGGAGGCTCTGGGTGTTCTGGACTCTCCAAATCTTTGTTTATTCCTCCAATTCATTTTACACTGGGTTGATTTGATATAAAGGTACCTGTCTTTTTTCTCAGATGTTATTCATTCTTGAAATCATCCTGGGAGCCTTTGCTCCTCTCTACCAGGGACTACCACATTTCCTGTTTTCTGAGTTTGCCAGGAGATGGTCCCCAGTTGTCGATTCTGTCTCTGTTCACGGAGGCAGATAGGAGCATGGAGGGAGCTTTCCAGTGTGGGGCTGCAGAGCACCAGTGACAGGAAGAGGCCAAGAACCCATTCTTCATATGGATACAAAAATCCTGAAAATGGGAATTACGCTGTTTCTCCAACTTTGCCAGCTTGTCAAGCGCTGGCCTCTAACTGTGAGAAAGGGAGCAGTGTAGACATGTGTCATAGCAGAAGCAGCCTGAGTTGCAAGAGAAGGAAATACCAGTAAGAATTAAACGACTCAAATGCAAATAAGGAAAAGGATGAATGGAAGCAAACATCCAAAAGGTACTGCAAAGTATAAACCAAGCCATCCAATGGGGAGCAAGGGGAGAGTTGTAGAATTTGTTATGTTTTAAGAGTTTTTAAGAATGCGGAAGCCATCAATAACTAGAGGGTCCATTCTGATAGAAAATCATTGAGGGAAAAGTCAAGGCCAAAGGAAGCAAAAATAGAGGAGAAATACGGACAAGTGCATAATGAATGGGAATAAATAAGTCACATTTTTCAAAACTTACATTAAGACTTCAAAAATTCAAGATTATTTTAAAGAACTGCTCTCCATTCTGCTAGCTGATGTAGCTCAAGTGCAAAAGTGTTGAACTCTTTAATAAACATATTGCAGATTTCTATTTTATGTGGAATAAGTTACATAGAAAATATAACACGTTTTCAAAAAATAAAAAAAGAAAAAGAACTGCTCTCTTCTCCTCGGAGGAAAAAAAGAAATAAGTGGTACAGAGATTAAATGCCAAGGCAAAAGGAGTCCAGAATTTAGAAGTAAAGCCAGTTTGATTTATGTATAAGGATATGTAAATCTGCACAAAGCACACACACGTGTGTGTGTGTGTGTGTATGTGTGTGTGTGTAGACCCTGCCTGAACTGCAGTGGAGGGGATGCTTGGCATTAAGGTCATCCATAGTCCTCAGGTTTTGTAGGTGTGTAAGTTAACCCTCACTATGACTATGGTAAAAATCACACTGGAAAACAATTTCAATAACCTGAAGTAACTGGGGAATACTTTCTTTACTACTAATGTTCTTCTATGATGTTACTTTTCATGTGTACATATTCCATTTCATCTATCTGCTTAATAATTTCCTAATTATTAGATATGTAAGTTGTTTCTGATGATTCCACCTATCATCCCCTCTCCTATGATGAATATTACTGTGTTTCAATCTGTGAATGATTGTATCCTTAACGTAAGATCTTAAGATTTCTCAGAGATGGGCCAGATATAATTTAGCGTGTTTGGTGGAACGGTGAGAAAATGTTCCCTCAAAAGTAATGAACAAATGACGTCCCGCCATTCTGGGGAGTCTCCAATACTTTATCAGTGTGGGTGTCATAGGGAAAATCGTGATCTCATTGTTTTAATTTTTAAATTATTACTGAATTAATTTCTAAATAATGAATGAATTGATGACTTTTACAATTATTAATGGATTGCTTTAGTTTTTTAATTATATGTTCTTCTTTGAATTGCATGTCTGTGTCCCTCCTTAATCTTTTTCCCCTAAATTTAGAGAAGATTTGTTCTTTTCTTGCTGAGCTGATGGATTTTGAGGCTCTTGGGCATTTTTCTGATTAACCCTGACATGTTTGATTGCACTTCTAAGAAGACAGAACGTGGCTTTCTTGTCTCCTTGTTATTTCTACTCTTTCTCTGCTTTCTATTCTATTTTCTTATTTTTCTCCTTCTTTCCCTGTGGATTTGTTTAATCATATCCCAAAAAGCTTCTCTTTTCTTTGTACCAGGGATTGAACCCAGGGGTGCTTAACCATTGAACTGCATCCCCAGTCCTTGTTTTTTATATTTTTTATTAGAAACAGGATCTCCCTGAGTTGCTTAGTTCCTCCCTAAGTTGCTGAGGCTGTGTTTAAACTCACGATCCTCCTGCCTCAGCCTCCCAGTTGCTGGAATTACAGGCATGCACCACTGCACCTGGCTCCAAAAGCTTCTTAAGATGAAATGTTCATTTGTTTTCATCATTATCAATACACCAGGGATCATATCTGTTCTATCCACCATTAATGTAGGGTTGTAGTGTATCGGGAGCAAACACAAATCATTCTTGAATTAATTAACAGGAATTTAAGGGTATGACTCTCCCTCTAAACGTGGCAATTTACATTTATCAGTTTTGGAGATGCATCATGCACAATCCCATTATTTTAAAATGGAATTTTATTTTTCTCATATTTTGAAAACTTTTCCCAATTTTCCGTATGTTAATATGAAATCATAAACTGGTTCTGTATTTGTCCTGATATATTTAGAGTGCTACTCTAAAAATTTCATCGTGGATTTACTGTGGCTCTATGACTAGCGTTTTTTTCTCAGAGAATGTGACACTTGTAAATTCTACTTTCTACAGTTAATTTTATTAATGTTGTCACCTGGCCAATGATCATTTTTTACAAACTGTCTCAGAGTTGAGGAAAAAAAACAACAGGGTTTGCATGGTCTTCATGCACATGTCTAAGATGCTTCTTTGCCAGAGAGGAAAGCAGTTATGTTAGAGCTATAGACACTCAAGAGATGCTACTTTGGGTAAGTGAACAAGGTCAACCTCAGCAACCTCTATGCATGCTGACCTTGTGACCTGCGGTGCTGTGGCATGACACTCTGAGAAGGAAGCGGCAGGGTTCTGGGAGACTTCTGCCAAAACAGCATGACAGTCCCATTGATAAAATACTCACTGAGCCCAAATTTCAGGAGCATTGTACAAACACATGACATGTGTTCTGAAAGTATCAATCAAGATCAAGAAGCAGAAGATAAAAAGGAAGAACAATTATGTTCTGAGGAAGACCAAAGAAGAAGGCAGGACAGCATCCTGCATAGGATCTTAGGATAGAAAAGGGTGTTCCTGGAAAAAGATGAAATTTGAACAACGTCATTAGTCAATTGTGTGGTGCCAATGTTAATTTCCTGCTTTGATCATTTAGTATGGTTAAGGAAGATGTGAACTGTGGGGGAAGTTTGCTGAGGAATCCAGGGTAATGGTGCTCTGTTCACAACTTTTCTAGAAGTCTAAAATTGGTTCAAAAAGAGAAAGTTAAAAAATGCCTGCGTTTTCAAACTGAGATAGTCTCTTTCCTTCTCAATTTTAGTTCCCTTATTAGCAAATCTGGTACAACAGCTACATCACAGGATTATTCTGAAGAATAAATTATCTATAAGTGCTCTTGGCTCATTATATGTACCCAACAAATGTTTATTAAAACTTAGAAAATGTCTCTAATGCTTCTGAAGTCAACATAGATTCTCTGTAGAGTCCGAAATCGGATGCATGACTTATTTTTTTATCCACTGTATTCACTGAAGAGAGAAAAGGAATTGTAAAAATCTTCCTTTAATTTTCGATTTTAAAAATTTTAAATAGCTCTTTGTGGTGTTTTTTGTGGGTAAATATGCATGACTGTTCTAATCTTGAGTGTGTGATTCTTTCTTTTATTCTTCTTCATATTTTTCCTTATCTGATGTCAGAAATATTCTGGCTGCATCCCCTTTACTTGCTATTTCCTGGTATATAATTTCTCACTTTTAAACCCCTGCATGGATGATTTTATTCTTGTGTTATAAATCTATGATCATTTGCATATTTGAGAACTTAGCTGTTTGTCCATCGTGCAGGTTTAAAGCCTACAGTCATGATTTGCCTTTGGTCTTTTGAACAGTTGAGTACCTTCTGCATCCAATGAAACGTTTTTCAGTTTCATGGTTGCTGGGAATAAAAGCCCCAATTAGACACCAGGTACTGCTTGAGCTGTTTGGAATGATTCTACCTGAGACGGGGCAGATGCCTGCTGGGGTAGATGCCTGACAGGGTGGAATCTCTCAGGCAGAGATCAAGAGACAAGGGGCACATTGATGGAGGAGTGGTGTCCTGTTAGAGACAGGAATGAGGTGACTGGAGACACCAGTCTTGCTTTGGGCCACCTAATCTCTTGTGTGTCTTGAGCTGGCAGCCTAATACCCTTGACTCACTTGGGGTCCCCATGCCTGCCTGCAGGTCAGCAGAGCTGGGCCCCAGGTTCCACCCTGCTCTGTCCACACTAAGAGCATTCCTGTGGCCAGCACTCAGGGCCAACCCTGAGTACCCCATGCCTAGTACCTGCTGGGTTTCTAGGCTCTGGAGACTCAGGTATGCTCCCCTGTCTGTGGTCCCTTGTCCTGCCCTCACCTCATGAGGGCTGGCTTCCACCACTCCCTCCCAATCTAGTTTGATCTAAATGTAATATTCAAATTGATCTGGTTTCCTTTCAGTCTGATCTTACCTAACACTCTGTCATCCCAGGACCTTGGGACTCTGTCCTCGAGATTTCCATTCAGATTCTGAATATATACATATATATATGTATATATATATATATATGTAGTCATAAAATGAGGATAACTTCTAATGACTTCTGTCATTAGAGTTTGGAGGCTTTGAACAATTCAAAACACCACCATTCACATAGATACCTGTCCTTGAAAGAGCAAAGTTCGCTAGAATTTACAATGCAAAATGAATGAAAACACCTAGATATGCATCAGGGTTCTAAAATGGGTCAAGAACTGTTCCTACAATTGTAAGGTAAGTGCAATAGGTGAGCAGAGGAGGCAGTGTTGCATGTTAGGTTGCATGTAAGGTCTGATCACCATAAACACATAATACACATAATCATAACTGTCAATCAAAAATTAAAGTCAAGCCAGGTATGGTGATGAACAGCTATAATCTCAGCGACTTGGAAAGCTGAGGCAGAAGGATTGCAAGTTCAAAGCCAGCCTCAGCAACTTAGTGAAGCCCTGTCTCAAAAGAAAAAACAAAAAGAACAAGGGATATGGCTCAGTGGTTAAAGTGCCCCTGGGTTCCATCCCCCGCAAAAGTTAAAACAATAGTTTATTGAGGTTATTTCACTTTCTCCTCATAAACCCTCGTAACAGTCGGTTTATATCTCTGCTCACCATGAGCCTTAAGTTAAAGCTATTTATGAATGTCAATGATGGTGTCCTCAAGGGCCTGGCAGTCCCTCACAGAGCCTAAATGTTACTCAGTAATAATAGGTTGATCTCAAACCTTGCAGTTAAATTAACTCCTCTCGAAAATCCAAAACTTATTTTTTATTTTTTTAGCACTATTTACTTCTACTTGGTTGGCAGGAACATAAAATAGCATGCAACTTTAGGAAAGAATTTGACAATTTCTTAAAAAGTCATGCAAATCCTTAGTACACGACTCAGGAATCTCACTTTTAGATATTTACCCAATAAAAATAAAAACATACATCTGCTTGCAAAGATGAGTATAAAAGTCCATGATGTTTACTTCTAATTATAAAACACTGAAATAACCAGAATTCCCTTCTATCTAGAGAATACACCAGTTGTGGTATAGTAGACAACGGAATAGTACTCAGCAAAGAAAAGGGAGGAACTCCTGAATTCAACAATTCAGATGAATCTCCAAGCGTTTTGGTAAGTGAATGATGCTGATACAAAAAACAATATACTTTCTGATTCCATGTGTATGAAATTCTGGAAAAAGCAAAAGTGTAGTAAAAAGAAGCAGATTCATATTTGTCATGGGGCAGAAGAGGGAAAGAAATCAATGCAGAGAAGGATAAGGGTAGCTTTCCAGGTGACGTGAATGTGCTATATCTTTATACTCGTGTGTATAGTTTTCAAAATGCATCAAATGGCACACTTAAATTGGATAAATCTTATTATGTGTGAATCATAGATCAATCAGGTGCAATTAAAAACTACAGCAATAAACTGCCAAGAGTGTGATCTCTAAGTCAAGATAATTTTATACCTTTTTGACAAAACCACTTATTATCCCAAGGTGCCCTTGCTTTCCTGCATGCTGCCAAATGGTGTGATCCTGGGAAAAGTGACAAAAGATGCTTTCATTATTTATTTATTTATTTATTTATTTATTTATTTATTTATTTAGTGGTGCTAGGGATTGAACCCAGGGCCTTGTGTTCAAGAGGCAAGCGCTCTACCAGCTGAGCTATGTCCCCAGCCCATCACAACATGCTTTTAATCTGTGAAGAGATGACTTTTGCTTAAAGGGCCGCAGGTAGATGAATGGAAGGTTTTGGATGTTTCTGGAAGAGAAAGAACACTGCAATGGAAAACCAAGGAATTGGTTATTTAAAGCATCAGAGCTCCCAAGGGAAGAGGAAAGATGTCCCACAGAGACAGTGAACACTGCTGGAGACCCAGGGGCCTCCTCCAATGCTACCAACCAACTCTGAAAGGGTTGTTAGGCTCCTTTCTCCTCAATCACCAAGTCATGAGCTGCTCTTGACTGTTCTCCCACACACGGTAGCTTTCTGCAACATCACATTTTAGAATATTACCTAGCTCAATCCATCTGACTCAAGTTAATTCTTTTCTTGACTCTCCCAAAGATTCAACCTAGCAAGTGGTGGATAAACATTTGTTGAGTAAGTTGAAGAATCAATGAATCCATACCCACGGTTAATATTTAGGGAGACATTCAGTCCATGCACTGTCTACCTGCAGCCCGTATGGAGCAATGCCCGTGATGCAGGGCTGTTCATCTTTGCCAGAAACATCTGTGAGAAGCATGGATGTCGTCCTCATTCTCTGGTGAAAGAGGCTCATCAGTTTGAACAACTCGATGAAGATGGATCTAGCTCTCAGGTGGAGCTGAGAGATTCACCCCCTTCACCCAGGCAGTGGGACTCCAGAGCTGACCACAGAGCCACCCTACCACCATGTCCCCAACGCAGAGCAGAGGACAGATTCTCCTCTCCAGACTGTGCTCACATGTGCCTCGTTTCTATTTTACTGATCTCCATAACCAAGCCAGGAGACCTTCCAAGCCACTTGGCCAGTAGCAATTAAATGTAACCAAAGGAGCATTTGTGAGCGTTTCATTTCCCAAAAGGCAATCCACCTAGAAAGTCCTAACAAATAAGTTTTTGTTTCCTTTGACATGTCGTTTCTCTAAGCAGTCTTCTCCACTCGCTGCTCCTCTGACCCCCTTAGTAGCAGATACAATTCATTTCTTATGCAGACTGACAAAAAGATGCGTGGTATATGGCACTGCATATCTTGACTTCATTATGTCCTCATAGCAAAGACTTGAAACTGTAATGTGTGAGAAGGAAAAGGTGCCAACATGACATTTACTACTGCTAATAGGAATCTGATTAATTCTACAACAAGAAACATCATCTTAACTCTTTGTATTCTACAAGGACGGAGCCAGTGGGAAGCAAGGGGGGTACTTTTAGCAAATCATCCATATCACGGAATTCTTTGGGGAGGAAACAGTCATGTGAAACGTGTCTGCAAATCCTCCGAGATGAATGGGACCCCTTTTCTGCAGGGTAAAAGAAAGCCTCTGAGTGAGACAGGGGCACCTCTCCGCTCTGTCCTCTGTGCCCAACAGAGTCCTTCCGGCTTCAAGGGGAGTTCAGCTCACAGATGGGGAGACAGGCCAAGGTGAGCTTGGAGGCCACTAAGAGCAATATGATTGCTTTCCAAAGAACGGTAGTGTGGTTTTATTTTGATTTTATCGACTCCCTCAAAATGTTCTTCATTGTCTTGTGGCCTCGGGGTGCGTGTTCAAAATGATTCTACATTTCAGCAACCCTGTACTTGAAATTGCTAGTAGAAAAAAAATGCCAAAAGACCCTGTGCGGTTTTCACTAAGGGGCTCCTAGACTAAAGAAATGCACCCTGAATCTTGCCTTACAATTAACTGAAAACAAGCAAACAAGCAAAAAAGTTCAGGCAATTTGCTGAGAAATTCTGCCCATGAGGAAAAGAATCAAACCAATCGCTTATTCTGTATTTGTTTTCTACCTAATGCTTCTCATCATGGGATGCTGATTTCTGTCAGAGTTCAATTATTTAACTTCACCTACTTTCTTATCTTCACAGCATCCACACTTGAAGATATTTTATACCTCTAAAAACAGGATTTTGTTGTCTCCCAGGAACTATTGGTACTCAATCTTGAAGTTCTAAAAAATTATTAAAAAGTTGTCCCTCTAAAACTTTCCTTTATTTTCTTTTTAAAAGTTCTCTATTATTTTCCTTTATTGAAAGCAAAATATCAGAATGCGTCAATTTGATTTCCCATCCAAATAGTATTGGCTAAAATTTCAAACATGTAGAAACTGTGAAAAATACTATAGAATGTGCCGAATTATGTATTCTTAGAAAAATGTTTTTCATCAACACACATACATATATGCAGGGGAGAGAGAGAGAAAAAAAAATGAAGAAAACTGGCTCAAGGATTAAAAACACGCATTTGATCATGTCTGTAATCTTTTCCTTATGCATGGAGCAGGCAAGGACTTGGAGAGGTTGGAGTTCTTCGACAACATGACTTTTGGGAAGAAGGTTGCAAAATTCCTTCCAAAACTTTATCTTTGAAATCAAAGTACCTGGTAGCTATTTTGTGACTTTGCAAACAGCATTCACCTTAGAATATTTGTGTTTTTTCCTGTGGCGTCGGGGTGGGGGGTGACATCTACACTTCCTGGTGATGCTGTCATGGTCCCACTCGGCTAATGCATTGATCAGGGAAAGAACGGAGGGATTCAGAGCTGAGGGTAAACCGTACTTGCTGTCTTTTACAGGCTGCTGGTGACCCATGGAGGGCCTGGTGGCAGTGGCTTTGCAAATCCGAAGAGTACAAATAACTTTGAACGCAGGCAATTGACACATGGCACAGGAGTTTAAATGTGAGCACATGCTCCCGAGGAGCCCAGGCAGGAGTGAAAATCGTTCCTGTTTGGTTCGTTTAGATCCTGAAAGAAGCTTTTGTGTGTAAAGATGTAAGGGGATCCCGGGCTGGAGCCCCACTCTGTGGCATGCGGGTCACCACGTCTGTCCAAGGAGCCGGAGCCCAGCCGCGAGCACGCCTTCGCGCTCCCGCCTGGCACTCGCTTTTGTACGCCTTCATTTGCTTTTGCCAGAATGGTTAAGAAAGGGACCCTTTTGTGCCCCTGTGTGGAGGGCTTTAATAGGAGACCAGGAGGCTGGGGAGAGGTGTTTCCTGACTATTGATGCTCACAAAAATTAAAGAGCAGTTCTGTTTCCGTATTATAAAACTCCTCTCATTGAACACTGTCCAGAAATCTGCTGGTTCAATTTCTCCGTCCCATCTGTTTCCCTCTCACTGGCTATATTTGTTAATATTTCCTCAAGCAGCAGGCTGTACTGCCCTCACTGTGCCGCAGAAAAGGGCAGAGATTGATCATTTTTTCAGGAAGGAGAGATGTTTATGTTGGGCAGGAGAGCAGAGCGTGGACTGGCTTCCTACCCAGAGTCAGGGACGAAACTTCTTCAAGAAAAAGGGGAAGGAAAAAAAAAAAGGAAAAAAAAAAAAAAAAGATAAAAAAAAAAAAAAAAAAAAAAAAAA